>CAUYQU010013823.1:0-97478 GCA_963574635.1 Cheracebus regulus | reverse complement strand
AGATTCGGAGCTGGTGCAACCTTTTTACTACCACCACAGAAATGCCGAGAGTTGCAAGTTGCTCTGAGGTCCCGGAGAAGAAATTCTGCATCACCAAAGGACGGCGCGAGGCGAAATGACAGAGGAACGGTGGTGGGGGGGTGTGGGGGGGGGGTGGGGGTGGGGCGAGTAAGAGAGAGACACTGAGCTGTTGGTCATATTATTTCAAAGACCAAATCAGCCCTATCTAAAGCCAGAATTAGCTCTGGACTTTTCAGCAATATGAATGACATTCAGTAACATCTGTGTTATATAGTCACTTGAGAACTTTTCTTTCACTTATAGCAAAACTCAAAGAAAAACAAAAACTTTACTCTGTTTTATAAAGAATTTCATTTTAAAGTTTTAAAATATTTTACAATATATATACATATATATAATCTAATATATATTACTTTTTAAAAAAAAATCTTAAAAATGATACAGTAGAATCCAAGGACAGGGATGGAGTGGGGTCCCAGGAACTGACTGGAAACAGGAACTTAGAAGCTCCAGCCCTCTAGTCCTCATGTCTGCTGCTTCTGCATACAGGCATTATTCTTCTCCCTTCTCACCCTGGCATCCTCTGGTCCATACTTGGTGACTCAGTCTCTCAGCAGTTATTCTAAATTTCCAGGAGGGAGATGCTAATTGGACCATCTCAGGTCAGGAATCAACCTCTGATCCAACACCTCTGGCCAGAATGACAGGGTTACAAAACACCAAGTTGACATCTAGGCAACCCCTGAGGGTGGGAAGGCAGCTCTGGGTGTGAAGCATGTTGGGAAATACTTAGGCACCCCAGAAAGTATCCACTCCTGGTGATCTCTGGAAGTCTTCTCATAACTTAGAGCTACAGTTTCCTCCTGTAAAATGGGACTACCAAACCTAAGGATTGTCTTGAGTGGAAAATAAGAAAATGAATGGGAGCAGCTGCTGTTGTGGGGTGGAGGATCATTTCAGAGGCTCTCTTGTATAGCAGGCCCTCCAATAGCATCAGTCTGTTCAACATAATTTCATTATAACTTTGATGAAAAAAGAAAAGATTCCTTCAGCGCCCCCTGTTTTGTGTGGAGTCTGCACGTGTCCCTCATATCTGCATGGGTTTTCTGCAGGTACTCCAGTTTCCTCCCACATCCCAAAGCTGTGCATGTGAGGTTCATTGACGTGTCTACATGGTCCTAGTGTGAGCAAGTGTGGGTGTATGTATGAGTGCTCTCTGCAATGGTATGACATCCTGGCCAGTGTGGATGCCAACCATCCTTGACCCTGAACCAGAATAAATAAGCAGGGCTGGATGGTACTGATACCAAAGCAGACACGTAGACCAATAGAGCGGAATGGAGACCTCAGAAATAAGATCATACATCTACAACCATCTACCCCTCAACAAACCTGACAAAAACAAGCAATGAGGAAAGGATTCTCTATTTAATAAATGGTCTGGCAAACTGGCTAGCCATATGCAGAAAACTGAAACTGGACCCCTTCCTTATACCTTATTTAAAAATTAAGTCAAGATGGAGTAAAGGCTTAAATGTAAAATCCAAAACCATAAAAACTCTAGAAGAAAACCTAGGCAGCACCAATCAGGACCTAGGCTTGGGCAAAGATTTTATGATGAAATCGCCAAAAGCAATTGCAACAGAAGCTAAAGTTGACAAATGGGATCTATTTAAACTAAAGAGCTTCTGAACAGCTAAATAAACTATCATCAGAGCAAACAAGCAACCTAGAGAATGGAAGAAAATTTTTGCAAGCTATCCATCTGACAAAGGTTTAATATCCAGAATTTACAAGGAACTTAAACAAAATTTAGAAGAAAAAAACAAACAATCCCATCAAAGAGTGGGCAAAGAATATGAACAGACACTTGTCAAAAGAAAACATTTATGCAACAGACAAACAAGAAAAACAGCTCAACATCATGGATCATTAGAGAAATGCAAATCAAAACCACAATAAGATACCATCTCATACCAGTCAGAATGTCGATTATGAAAAAGTCAAGAAACAATAGATGCTGGTGAGGCTGTGGAGAAATAGGAATGCTTTTACACTGTTGGTGGGAATGTAAATTAGTTCAACCATTGTGAAAGACAGTATGGTGACTCCTCAAGGATCTAGTACATATACACCATGGAATACTATGCAGCCATAAAAAGGAATGAGATTATGTCATTTGCAGGCACACGGATGAAGCTGGAAGCCATCATCTTCAAGAAACTAATACAGAAACAGAAAACCAAACATTGCATGTTCTCACTCATAAGTGGGAGTTGAACAATGAGAACACATAGACACAGGGAGGGCAACATTACACACCGGGGGCTGTTTGGGATGGGGTAAGAGGAAGGAGAGCATTAGGACAAATAGCTAATGCATGCAGGGCTTGAAACCTAGGTGACGGATTATAAGTGCAGCGAACCACCATGACACATGTATATGTATGTTACAAACCTGCACATTCTGTCCAAGCATCATAGAACTTAAAGTAAAAAAGGAAGCAAAAGAAAAGAAAAAGTGAAAGAAAAAAATAAGCAGGGTGGGAAGTGAATGAATAAGTACAGATTATGGTAAAATAAAAATTTGTAAAGTCTACAATAACCCTAGAAACGAAAGCGCTCAGCAAGCCCTTTGTATCTGTGCTTGGTATTTTAACTGCCTAGTGGCAGGAGGGGCTCCTTACAATATTTGGTTTGCAAACATTTATTTTTTTATTTAACCCACCACTACACTGCCATCACTGACAGATGCACCAAAAATTGGGTAAATAATTCTCTTGTCTTTTTCAATCTTTCTTAAAAGGATGTAGAGCTCACATATGTTAAAATGTCAAATGTTAGAAGCTTTTGGGTCTTTATTCAGAAGTTTGGCAATGTGTGTGTGAACACGGATACGTTGCAGGAACTTAATTTTTGTTTATATCAATTGGCCTGTGGTGAAATTTGCTTCATTATGTGTTGATTTGCCTACAGTCTCAGTTTCTGAGAGGCTACCCACGATGCTAAGGAAGGATTCACTGTACTCTCAGCAGTGCTGAGCATAGCACAGAGGTTCAATAAATGTGTCACTTGAGATTATGCGGCTGCACACCAGTTTCACACTGGGAAATCTGCATTAGCATTATTATGAACAACTCACATTTTGATGGTGCAATTCAGTATATAACACTCTCACACCCACAAATGGAATTGACACTCAGGCCATCTCATGAGCCAGGGTCACTACTCCCATTTTACAGAAGAAACCGTAAATGGCTTATTTTAAGCCAGTGTGGTTTTCTTGTTTGTTTTATTTTTCTTGAGGCAGGTTCTTGCTTTGTCACCCAGGCTGGAGTGCTGTGGCACAATCACGGCCTACTGCAGCCTTCAATTCTTGGGTTCAAACGATCCTCCTGCATTAGCCTCCTGAGTAGCTGGGATGACAGGAGCAAGCCACCATGTCTGGTTTATTATTATTATTATTGTTATTTTTTGCAACAGGTTCTTGCTCTGTCACTCAGGCTGTACTACAGTGGCGTGATCTCGGCTCACTGCAAACTTTGCCTCCTCAGTTCAAGCTATTCTTGTGGCTCAGCCACCTGAGTAGCTGGAGTTACAGTCATGCACCTCCACACCTGGCTAATTTTTGTATTTTTTAAATAGAGACTGAATTTTGCCATGTTGGCCCGGCTGGTCTCAAACTCCTGGCCTCACGTGATCTGCCTGCCTTGGCCTCTCAAAGTGCTGAGATTACAGGCATGAGTCACTGCGCTCAGCCACAGTTAATTTTTAAAAAAATTTTTTGTAAAGATGAGGCCTTGCTATGTTGCCCAGACTGGGATTTAACTCCAAGTGATCCTCCCATCTTAGCATCTTGAGTAGCTGGGACTACAGGTGTGCTCCACCATGTCCAAAGCTTTAAAAAAAGAATTTAGTAGGGACAAGATCTTGCTATGTTCCTGAGGCTGCTCTCAAACTCCTGGCCTCAAGCAATCATCCCACCTCAGTCTCCCAAAGTGTTGGGGTTACAGGCATGAGCCACCGCGTCTAGCCACCAGTAGTTCTTAAAGAGTGAGCATCACCTGAGAATTTGCTAGAAGGAAAACAGAAACTTCTAAATCAGAAACTGAGGTGGGGTTCTGTCACCTGCATTTTCACAGGACTTTCAGGTGATTCTGATGTCCACCTTAGGCACTGTGGCTAATAAGTAAATCCACCCCTCCCAACTCCTCCTGTGCTACTTCCGCATGGCAGTTTTGGAATCTCGAAAGGCAGGGTGATTCGTGATCTCTGCAGTCTGTGGCTCCCAGTCTGTGTTCATGACTCCACTGGATACTGAAGAAGTGAGCTTTAGCCAAAGGTGTTGATTTTTATTTGCCAACAACACGTTCAGTCCTTGAAACTGGTTTGGTTTCCTCTTCCTCTGGTGGCTTTCTATGGGAAGGGCTCAGGCTGCATTTGCCAAACTTCTGTGCCCTCGCAGAGCTTTGTGTTTGATTCTGATGGAGTAAACATACCGCTGTCAGGAATATCTTGCTTTTCCTCTTTTCCTCCACCACTTCCTCTCAGTTCTTGTGCTGCCCTAGGGAATTCAGGCAGCACCCTAGAGAGGTGACTGCTGGGCAAAGCGGATGTTCTAAGATCTTGGTGACAGCCTTGGCTGCGTGTGGATCTGTGGGCACCTCAGTAAGGGGTGAGGGGGCACACCCACTGATGCCAACTGCAAAGGCACTTGGGCTTAGTCATGGTGGAAGAGGCTTCTTTATAAGGTCAGTAATTTAAAAGAATCCAAACTCAAATCCTTCCAGAACTGGGAGAACGATTTCTGCCTTGCCTTACTGTATCAAGAAGGTTATTAGCTGCAAGGAACAGAAACAGACACTGGCTGCCTTAAGCAGGAAACAAATGAATTGAAAAGTATAGGTGGCTGACTGTATCGCAAGGAGACCTGGAAAACCAGGCTCAGAGGCCACAGAGCTAGGGGGATGCCCAGTCATCTTATAGGAAGTTCTGGGGAGGGTACTGTTGACATCATTCCTGTGTCAGGTGGGTGACCTCTCTCCTAGTCCTGCCACGGCTGTCCTGTGGATTAGGTCTTGCTGCAATGTTGACAGCTGCTCCATGAATGCTTCCCAATCTCCAGCCTTTTGTACCATAGGGATCCAATGAATAACCTGGGCTGGATGCTTCTGATTGGTGGAAGACAGTCCCATGCCTCTGCTTCAGCTGCAAGGGATCCTGGGAAGTTGGGTATCCCCCATTTTTATCCTCTGCTTGGAGGTAGACTCTGTTCCTTCCAAGACTCAAAAAGTGGAAAATTGAAAAATTTCTTCCAAATAAGGAGGAAGTTAACAAGCTGTGTAACCAAAAGAATACTCCAAACTATCTATTATAAAATCATAATCATAAAAGCTAACAATTCTATGCTCTTGTTATATGCTCTGTGCTGTTATGACTCATATATTACCTTATCTAATCTTCACAAAAGTTCTATAAGGTTGTTATAAATTATTGCCGCTCCCATATGAACAGATAAGGAAATTGAGGTCCAGAGAGCTGAGTTATTCATCCAAGATCCTGTAGCTCTAAAGTGGCAGAGCCAGGCGTTGAACACAGGGCATGAGTTGCCTCAAACCCTAAGGTTGAGGTGACACCAGAACCCAGATTTCTGACCTCAGAACCTCTCAGTTCCATAAGCCAGTAAATCCCTTACTTTTATTCAAGAGACAGTGACTGGTGTGATGGGGGGAAGGCGGTATGAAAAATAATGATAATAATAGCAATAACAGGTGATATTGATTGAGTGCTTATACTTATTACAGTTGAGTTAAGGTTATTCCTGTTAATCATTCCAACTGGCCTATCATTTAAGATACAACTATTATCCTCATTTTGCAGATGAGGAAGAGAGGCTGAAAAAGGCTAAGGAATGTGACAAGCTTGACATAACTTGTAGAAGACAAACAGGGTTTGAATCCAGGGTTGTTACTAGTATGGGCTGTTAACTTTTGGCCAATTAAAGCCCGTGTTTTTCCACCCTCAATTGGTGGCTGATTTCACCTGGGCCTTTACATGCAATTCTATTAGAATTGTCCTCCCTACATCATGAAAAAATGCTTAATCTATAATGACAGCAGACACCCCTAGTTGACCAGCCTGCACTCACCCACTTAATGTAGGCGTGGCCTCAGATTCCTTCTTAACACAAATGCTTTCGGCAGCATCTTGCGACTGATCAGAATTGGCATGGAAGAGGCAAATGATATCTCTTCCCTCATCTAAAGGGTTTACATGGATGCCAAGTGACTTGAGCCAGATACCTTTATAGAGAATCAAAGAAGCAGGCACTTGTCTTTTTTCCCCGCGAACATCCATAGTAAATGGTTACAAAAGAGTGTGACCATGGTAGCTATTCTCTTACAGTTTAGTTTTGTTAGAATTTATTCCTAATTGAAGGCAATTTAAGGTTGCTTATAATAAAAAGCACACAACCTTTAACTGGACATTTAAAAAAATCTGGACATTTAAAAAAAATTAAACTGAGAACTGAAAAAAGAGAGATGATTTCGCCAAGAATTTTATGCGGTATGGTTACAATGCCTTAAAATTAAATTTATCCCTGAGTTCTCTGGCAGCCAGATAATAAAGGGCAAGAAGATGTATGACTTGTGTGAGTTCTCCTTGCCTGATAAGAGGGAGGCATAAACTAACAGCTTGTGGGTGAATCTGGCCACAAGTTTGCTTGGCTTAACTGTACAAGATTTAAAATAAGGATAGTCCACTTGAAAACCCAGCCTTTCTTTAAAGGTGGCAAGACATGGTTCCTCCATGCTCGTCTGTCTCACGTTCAACCAGCAGCAGGAGCTGAGCAGTCCTTGTCCCTTTAGACCAGCAGGCCCACTCCAGCCCACTATTCCCTTTTCATCTACCTAGCCCCTGTGGGCACTGGCCTGTGTAGTCTGGTTGAGGATATGAAATGTACACATCATCTTGGGTCTGTTCAATACACCAAAGCCACAGTGATTACGCTAACTCATAGTCAGATCATGTCAATTCTCTTTAGCCACAGACCCTGCCTGATCCCCACGCCCTCATCTGTGTTTTTCGGAGCTCATCTTGGACTTTGTTCCCTTTTGCTCACTGCTTCTGCCTCTTCAGATGTTTTTTTTTCCTTTCCCAGACAGGATCTCCCTCTGTCACCCATGCTGGAGTGCAGTGGGTGCGATCTCGGCTCACTGTAACCTCTGTCTCCTGGATTCGAGTGATTCTCCTGCCTCAGCCATCCGAGTAGCTGGTATTACAAGGGTGTGCCACCATGCCTATAATTTTTGTATTTTTAGTAAAGGCGGGTTTTCGCCATGTTGGCCAGGCTGGTCTAGAACTCCTGAGCTCAAGTGATTCTCCCACCTTGGCCTCGCAAAGTGCTGGGTTTACAGGCGTGAGCCACTGCGCCCAGCCTCTTAAGCTCTTTCCCTGCTTCTAAGCCATCAAGTTTGTTCCTGCCTTCAGGCCTTTGCACGTGCTGTGTCCTCTGCCTGGAACAGCATGTCCCCTGCACAGCTGCTGGCTCAGGTCTTTGCTCAGTTATCACCTTATCAGTGAGACCTTCCCTGACCACCCCTTAGAAAACAGCTGCACCCCCCACGACTCCCTACTACATTTTTTTCCATGACATTCATCACTATTTGATCTATCTCTATTAATACATATTTGTTGAGTTTTTTGCTCTTACACCCGGCAATGCAATTCTCTGGGGAGTGAATGTGGGGACTGGGGCTGGGGTTCTCATTTGTTCCCTGCTCTATATCCAGTGCTAGAGCAGTGCCTGGCACGTCAGAGACATTGAATGTAGGGGATGAATGCATAAAAATCTATCATCAGTCAACGTTAATCTGTGAGACATACATGTATAATCTTCCGAATAAAGATATCTTTATATAAATATAAAGATTAGAGATATAAAGATGCATTGTTTTATCCTGGGCTGTAAAGATACAATGCTATAAAGGCAGCTATATTTATATCTATAGTGCTTGCAGATTAAAGGCCAAACAATGACCAGTAGTCACAGAAGGCAAAGACAATGGAAATGCTGTTTACAGTTTCCTTGCATGCTGTTTCTGTGAGCTCCTTTTCTTGATAAGTGCTATTAACCCTTTGTGGGATTGTTGGATTCTTTCTTGAAATAGCCCCAGTTGGCCAACTCTTCTGACAGGTTAGAATCCAAACACGGATGTTTGGATTTGCAAACAGCCCTTACAAATAGAGGGCTGAACTTGGGTTCAAGCAGCATCTCTCCTCCCCAGCTGCATCTCTATTTGGGCAGCTGGGTAAGGCTAATCCAGCCTGCACACGCCTGGCCTTACTCCAGCAACATTCGCCATGCTCCGCATCCACCCCGTGTGTCTCCGTGGCCCTAAGCCCACGCCATGCATCTCCTCTCCAGCTCACCCTAACAGGAGTCCTCTTGGATCCAACAAAATTTTATTTCAACACTATAACCCAGAAATGTGTCCTTCTCCAAGGCAGGGCTGGTACTGTTCACGGCTCTGGAAAGTCCACTGTGTTCAGGACACCCAACCTGATCTGACCCTACTTTCTTTGCCTGGAGAAGCCTTTTCATTTAGTGCATCCCAGCACAGACATAGTGAAAACCCTTTAGCTCCCGATTGTAGATGAAATGAGTAGAGAGAGGGACTCCTGCTGGAGCCTGCACAGTGGTGTTGGATGAACTGTCGGCAGGTAGGGGACCACTGTGTCAGTCTTGCTGCCCCAGAAGCTCATCTCCCTTTCCCTAAGCTCCTTATCTCTTTCCACCTGCAGCAAGATGCCTCCCAGGAGAGCCCCACTCACCTCCCACATCCTAGACCCTCACTCCCTTACTATTGAAGGCCAGAAGAGGATGGAGGTAAGGTTCTCCTGTTTAAAGGCCACCCTCCAGTGCCAAGAACTTTGGAGTGCTCTTGCGCAGTGGGGTCATTTTATTCCCAAACCCTACAAGATCCTCCCACAGGGGAAGGTTTCTTTTCCTCCCTTAGGAAGCCACTTCCGGAGGCAAGCTTCAGGAGAAAAGGAAAAGCAGATGTCAGCCTGTGTCACAGAATAATCGATTCGCTCAGTGCTTGTATTTTCCTACCAATTTTGTATTTTTCAAAAAGGACAATAAAACAATTGTACTCTCGGCTAATTAATGACAAGCTGGTAAAAGCATCTCCTCATTGTTCCATTTATTTCTCCATTTCTCCCAGTTAACAGCCCTGTCTCTGAAATGAATCAATGTCGTTTACACAATGCTGTCACCCCATTGTTCCTTTATCATCCTCCATTTTCATAAATCGGGGTGTTAATCCCTTAATGGCTTTTCTCAGTGCTTAAAAAAAAATGAAAGGGAAAAAAAAAGAAAGGAAGAAAAAAGCCTAGCTCCTGCTCACTCTTAATCTGCCAGTAGACAATGGGTGTTTACACAGGCAGCCCTGTGAGGTGTTTACTCAAACAAGCAGGTCCAATTGAGGATTTAGCCCCTTCTGTTTGTTGTCTAAACAGGAGGCCACCTGGGAATCCACCCCTTTCCCAGGTAGGGTCTGCCCCAGCTCCCTGCCCAGACCTTTCTGCTGGACTCTTTGATGAGGTCTCTCACGTTTGCCCTGATGGCCCAGGAAAGCCTTGATGCCAGGCCGGGGTACAGGATGGGAGAAGATGTGACAGGAACTTCCTGGTATTTCCAACCCACAATTCCATGCCTTCTCACTCAATTCCCATGAGGGCAGTGGTGTATCAGATGGAGTTTCAAGACCAATGACATCAGTATCATGTAAGAAGTTGGTAGAAATGCAAATCAGTGGACCTATCCCAGACCTGCAGAGTCTTCCAGCAATCTGGGCTTTCACAAGCCTTCACTCGGAAATTTGAGAACGACTATACTAAGGGGTTTCATTCTAAAGTTAAAAAGTAAATATCTGGAATTAAAGCTCATTTCATTTAACAAATACTGGCTGACTTCTGGTCTTTGTTTGGCAGACTGGTATTTGAGCATTGGGTGAAATGGCCCCTGCTGCCATGAAGTTCAGTCTACTGAGCAGGCTACCCCTAGCTGGACCCCACCCTGACCTGATCTTCACTTCTCAGCCATGCATAATGGCTAGCACAAAAATAATAATAGTATTATTATTATCCAAGACTGGGGCATCAGAAATTGCCTTCTAAGCAGCTCAGTGCTTGTATGGTGGCACAGCAAAAGGGGCATGTCCAGACAAGCCTGGGAGATGAGGACCAAAGGCATCCAGGGATACTAGGCAGCAGGGGTGGGGAGGGAGCCAAGAACCCTGCCTCAGCCTCCTGCACAGCAATCTGGGTTTTCCAGAATCTCATGTGCCCTCACTCAGTGAGCACATCCTGGCTGAGCTTTTGCTCTGTGCCAGTCCATATGCAAGCTGTTTGGAGGCTCTGAGGTAAATCAGAAGGTCCCTGCCCTTAAAGAGCTCACAGTCTTGTGAGTGCACAGATACTTTGCACAAACCACTCAAAAAGACGCCTGGAGAATGCTGCAATAGCCCTTCTGAAATGTCACAAAGAAAGAAGCCATGATTACCCCAGTGTAGGTGGTTGTGGTGGTGATGAAGATGGTGGTAGATATGATGGTGTTGGTGGTGGATGTGGTGGAGATGGTGGTGGATGTGGTGGAGATGGCAGTGGAGGTGGTGGTGATGGTAGTGGAGGTGATGGAGATAGTGACGGTGATGATGGTGGAGGTGGAGGTGATGGTGGTGGAGGTGGTGGTGGTGGAGGTGATGGTGGTGGAGGTGGTGGAGATAGTGGTGGTGATGGTGGTGGAGGTGGTGGAGATAGTGATGATGGTGGTGGAGATGGTGGTGGAGGTGGTGGAGATGGTGGTGGAGGTGGTGATGGTGGTGGAGGTGATGGTGGTGGAGGTGATGGAGATTGTGGTGGTGATGGTGGTGGAGGTGGTGGAGATAGTGATGATGGTGGTGGAGATGGTGGTGGAGGTGGTGATGGTGGTGGATGTGGTAGAGATAGTGATGATGGTGGTGGAGGTGGTGGAGATGTTGGTGGAGGTGGTGGAGATGGTGGTGGAGGTGGTGATGGTGGTGAAGGTGGTGGTGATGGTGGAGGTGGTGGTGATGGTGGTGATGGTGGTGAAGGTGGTGGGGATAGTGTGGAGGTGGTGAAGATACTGGTGGTGATGGTGGTGGATGTGGTGGAGATGGTGGTAGAGATGGTGGTGGAAGTGGTGGTGATGGTTGTGGAGGTGGTGATGATGGTGGTGGAGGTAATGCAAATAGTGGCATTAGAGGTGGTGGTGATGGTGGTGGAGGTGGTGGTGATGGTGGTGGAGGTGGTGATGGTGGTGGAGGTGGTGGAGATGATGACGGAAGTGGTAATGATGATGAGGGAGGTGGTAGTGATGGTGGTGAAGGTGGTGGAGATAGTGTGGTTGGTGGTGATGGTGGTGGAGATGGTGGTGGAGGTGGTGGAGATGGTGGTGGAGGTGGTGGTAATGGTGGTGGAGGTGGTGGTGGAGGTGGTGGAGATGGTGTTATTGGTGGTGATGGTGCTGATGGTAGTGCTGGTGGTGGAGGTAGTAATGATGGTGGCGGAGGTGATAGTGATGGTGGTGGTGGTGATAATGGAGATGAGGTGGCAGCAGTGTTGATGGTGGAGGTGAAAATGGTTGTAGAGATGAGGCTGTGACGATAGTGAAGGTGGTAATGGAGATGCTGGCAGTAGTGGTTTGGAGGCAAAGATGGTGATAAAGATGGTGATGGAGATGATGGTGGTGATGGGGGTAGTTATCGAAGTGGTAGAGGTGAAGACAGTTGTGAAAATGGTGATGGAAGTTAAGATGGTGGTGGTGGTGGTTGAGGTGGGATGGTGGCAGTGGAAATGGTGATGGAGGTGGTGGAGGTAAAGATGGTTGTAGAGATGGTGGTGGTGATGGTGGTGGAGGTAGTGGAGACAGTGGTGGTGATATTATTGATTCTATTGGCTAGCTTAGAATAAACAGGTATCATTTTGATAAGAACCAAAGCCATCTACCCCACATGGCTTACTTTTATAATAGAATGATTTTACTATTCCACCGTTTTTATTAGCATAACTTTACTATTCCAGCAATACACTTGCCCAGCCAGTTAACTTTTTTGTTTATTACCAGCATATCCTGAAAACCCATCAATTCTCCAATAGAAAGCATTCAATGCTTTACACTCTAAGACTCTTTGAAGCAGCCCCCTCAAAACCCTCACTTTGCTGTTTCTGCCAATCCTAACCTATCGTAACATGGTGTTTACCTAAGTAACTTCTCCTCCTTTTGAAAATACTCTTTAAGCCAGACTTGAGAATCTAACCTTGCCCTTCCCTGTTTAAGATGCTGCCTGTCTCAGTCTATTTGCGTTGCTGTAAAGAAATATCTGAGGCTGGGTAATTCATAAAGGAAAGAGGTTTATCTGGCTCACAGTTTCGCAGGCTGTACAAAAAACACAGTGCCAGCATCTTCTGGTGAGGACGTCAGGCTGCTTCTACTCGTGGTGGAAGGCAAATGGAAGTTGGCATGTGCAGAGACCACACGGTGAGAGAGGAAGCAAGAAAAATAGGGAGGGCGGGGGGGAGATGCCAGGCTGTCTTTAACAGCTAGTTCTTGAGGGATTAATAGAGTGAGAAATCACTCTTGGTGCAACAAGGGAACCAAACCATTTATGAGGGATCCACCCCATGACCCAAACACTTCCCATTAGTCCATGCTTACACAGTGAGGATCATATTTTGCCATGAGGTTTGGAGGCATCAAACATCCAAACCATAGCACTGCCAAAGCTCTTTTGAGGTGATGTTCTTCCTCATTGCAGTGACCAATCAACACGGCTTTGCTTTACCAACAGGCTGTTAGTGGTATCTGGGGAGCCAGCATTCAACACCTGTGCCTAAAAAGTTGTAGAATGACATAACTACATTTTTGCAAGATCTTATTCAGAGGGTCCATGGAAGCTTTTACTACTACAGGAAACTTCACCTTGTTGATTTAGGAAATAGAAGTCTTGGGTGAGTTAGGAACACACTTGCTAGGGGTCTCGAGAAAATTTTAAAATCTCCCCATGACTTTAAATTATCTATTTGCTTAATCATTTGTTTAATGTCTGTCTCCTTCCAAAATTATAACTCCATGAAGGCAAGTACTGTGTCGTCATCACCCTTTGTCTCCAGCTTCCAGAAAAGTGCCTGGCACATGGTAGGTTCAGTTGTTGAATTAATGAATGGGTGGATGTATGGAGGAAAGGATCTGGGTTACAGTCCTGGGTCTGCTACTGATTTGCTATGTGCCTTTGGCCAAGTCCATTCTCTTTCTAGGCCTCAGTTTCCCCACAGGTGCAATGCTGAGTGAAATCACTCCTGAAATTCCACATTTATGTTTTAGGTCGTTATGATTCCAAGGATAGCAGCCATATCTCAGGCTTCAAAGGAGGCTAGGTAAGACAGCAGATGACTATGCTGTTGGAGGCCTGAGATGGCAATTCCAGGATTCATGGCAATTAATTTGAAATTCTCAGGTCTGATTCTTTTCCCAACCCCTAAGACTTAGTAGGATGAGTGGAGGTCAGGATGCTTCCTATCTGTCAGCCACGGCATTCATGTGAAGTGCTGCCTTCTCCTGCTTCCCTCCCTTTCCATTTGGGGTGTGTGTGGGTATCTGGGTGCACACTCTGGGAGTGGTTCTCTGTGGTACGTGGTAATGGGAGCCCTGGGCCCCTTTCCTTGTTTTTTTCTTGGTCATGTCAGCTGTCCTCCTCAATCCCTGGCACAGCCTGCTCTGGGCAAGGGAATGTTGTCAGCCATTTACATCTCCCTGGGGATTAACATTTCTCCTCTCCCTTCTAGAGATATTTATAATTAGGATGTTCCATGAAACACAAGGGTTGGCTGGTTCTAACCTCATAGGTGGTTCCTGACTTACCAGTTGTGCGAACTTGGGCAAGTTATGTAACCTCTTTATGGTTTAATTTCCTAATCTGAAAAATGGATGTAATGCTAGGAGTCACCCTACTAGGTTGTTGAGAGGTTAAATGAGTTAGTACAGTAAAACACTAGGACAGAGCATGGTGCACACAGCACACATATAACAGCCATTGGCCACTGTTCTCATCCCGTAAGTGCCTGGTGATGCCTGACTCGAGGTCTGGGCTCTGTGATGGAATACTACCCAGCAACAAAGAGGACAGAGCTGTAGATACAGATGAGGGCTTGGATGGATCTCAGAGGCACTCTGCTGAGTGAAAGAAGACAGTCTCAAAGGGTGACATACTGTATAAATCCACTTATATGCCACTCACAAAAGACAGAATTATTGTGATGGAGAACAGATCAGTGGGGATTAGGGCTAGGGATCAAGGGAGGGTTTGACTTTTTTTTGAGAGTGGACAGGGTCTATCTGTCACCCAGACTGGAGTGCAGTGGTGCAATCATCATTCTGCAGCCTCAAAGTCCTGAGCTGAAGCCATCCTCCCACTTCAGCTTCCTGAGTAGCTGGAATTACAGGTGTGCACTGCCATGCCTGGCTAAAGTTTTTATTTTTGTAGACATGAGGTCTTGCTTTGTTGCCCACACCGGTCTCGAACTCCTGGGCTCCAGCAATCCTCCCACTTCAGCCTCTCAAACTGTTGGGGTTACAGGCATGACCTACCATCCCGGCTGGGGTTTTACTTTTTAATTTGGGGGTGATGGAATTGTTCTGTATCCTGATTGTGATGGTGGTTACATGATTGTATATGTATGTTAAAATTCATAAAGCTGTGATCCCCCAAAAGTTAATTTTTTTGTATCATTATTTTAAAAAATTGTAACTGGATAAATTTTCTTGTCCTTTATGTAGCAGAATATTGTTACTTCCTTTCTCCTGGCACGATAAAAAAGAACACATCCTTAGATGTTTCAGAAAACATAAAGCCCCCTACATAAAGTGCCTCCCGGTAGAGAAACAAACCTCCACATTTGAAACCTGCTCCAAACCACTCCTGGGCTCTGTAAAAAGGCCCAGGCAAATGAGAACTCCAGATCAGAACCTGGGCATGGGGAAGCTATTTAGAACTCCAGCAAGCTATTTAAAGAGATTTAAATGCGCCGTTTCCTAGTTATTCTGAGGTGCAGCTACAATTGCTGTTCTTTCCAAATAAATCCTTCAGATTAAATGGATATCGAGTGTGTAAGTTCAATGATTGCTCACGGCACACGAACCTTGTCAAAGTTCAGAGTGAGTCAGTCTAGATTAACAGGAGGAAGTTGGCAAACATTGTTTTAGTCTTAACACTATCATTTGGTGCTGATGTTGAATGTTTACATTTTGGGGAGAGAAAACTCAGGCCAGATAAGGCAGCCTGGGGCTACACTTGGGAGTCAGGAATCTTGGCTTGGCAACAAGGTTTTGTAATTTAGGGGGAGTCCCTGCTCTCCTCTCAACCTCAATTTTGCCACCTGCTTTTTGGGATTAGTGTGGGTTGAACTCAATCTTCTCCAAGGCTCTTTTCTATCTGGTTTATGGCTGAGAACGTCTCCCTTCTTTCTACTTTTGAGGATGTAGTTTCCCTCTCTTCTTCCACTAGCACCTGCCAGTGTGTGGCCTCTGTTTTAGGGACACCCCGCCACGTCACCAAGACAATGCTAACTAGGTCTGTCTTGAATTTGATGAGCCATCACCCATCTGCCTACCAAAAGCACTTCTCTGAGCAAACTTGTGTACAAATGCCAGCAGGCAGCACAGAGCATCCGAGAAACATGCCCAGAGGTGCTGTTAGGTGGTTGGAATTATGAGGTGAGCAGTAAGAAGCCAAAAAATCAGGGAGCCACTTGAGCAGAGAGTATAAACATAAATATCCCCAAGCAGGCCCCAGCACTGGGTTTTTTATGTTGATGTTCTAATATGTTATCCACTAAGGGCTTATTTACGCCGTTTTGGTATTCCCTGCAATTCATTTATCTGCATAAGGAAGAGGCGCTAACAGGACAGTTCCTCATGAACAGCGTCCCTATGTGATCCTTCATGCCCAGATCTATAATTCATGAGCTGATGGCCTGGTGGCAGTTTCCATAAAGGCCACGCCGGGCACCCAGTCGTTAACGTCCACACTGTCATGCATGGAATCGAAATAAGCCCACTCTCCTTCTATTCATCACAACGCCCCCGACGTGTGGGCAATGATATTATCCAAATATTATTAAAACTTTGAACCCTGTCCCCATAAATTATGACCGAATGGCTCCATGGCCATTAGGAGAGGGGAATGTATGGGCTTCAGTTGCTGCCGAGTAATTATGTGCTTAAAAGGAAGCGTGGCTGAGCATCTCCCTAGTAAAAAAGAGAGAAGCTAGGATCATTTGTTACTGCTGCAGCGCTCGAAGCTGGACCGTTCAGGCAGGTCAAGTCAACCTCACAGAAGGACAATTATCTGCCTAGAGAGACCAAACATCTGTTATTAAGTATGAACAGGCATCAAGGCAACATGCTAGAAATCTTGTCCACTTCAAACGCTTGGCGTATTCCACACAACACCCCCTCGCGTTTTGTTACTGCAGCAGTCAGCTTTGAAATATGCCCTATCTTCCCTCCCCCAGCCCCTGGCTTTCATGTACCCTGCAGCTGCTAACGATGGTGTTGTAACTTTAGAAGAACCTTGCTATCTTTCTCTGGCTCTTTAAGTAATAATAATAATAATTTTTTGTAACTTTTTTTTTTCCTCCCAGACTTTCCTTTGCATTTATTAGCTAGTCAAGGAGTATAGCTGTGGCAGAGATAACACAGCGTTTGGAAGTGCAAGGGCAGCCTGTGTTCACATAAGCAGCCGAATGGCTCTTTGATGCATGTATTGGCAGCAATTTGTAGGCTGGGATGGTACATGGGAGAGACATCGCTCTGTGTTGGGATTATAAAATGGGAAATAAAGTTGTTCGTGCTATTGTGGTTCTCTAGACTGTGTGTATGTTAGAATGCTAGGAGAATGGGGAGAGGGACCCTAGAAATCAGGTAAGAGGAGGCAGGGAGCAGGTCAGAAAGAAGGCTACAGGCCAAGTGAGTTGAAATAGGGGCAGGCACAACAGCAGGATGAGGACAATGGGAATGCCCAGGGAGGTAACATTGCAATCACTACAGCTGAGCACTTCCAGACAAGAATAGACAGAGTGCAATTTTCCTCTCATAAAGATTCAAAGTATAATATCAAGTAAGGAGAGTTGGGCCATGTTTGTGGAGGAGGAAAGGCAAGACTCTCCTCTGCTAAGTGATGTATAATAAGAGACCAGATTCCTTTCTTCTCAAAGAGAATGGAGTCTCCAGCTCTTATAGAGCCTTGCAATCTGAGCATCTTAAAGATATATGATGTCTGGGTTAGCTTCAAAGTAATCCAGGGTGGAGTGAGGATATGTGAGGCTATAAATGAAACAAAATTGGCCCTGAGTTAATCATTGCTGAAGCTGAGGAACAGGCACAGATTATTTTCAACACTTTTGATTATATCTGAAAATTTCCCATAATTAAAAAATAAAATCCCGAGGAACAGACCTCCTTTCTGATGTGAATGATCAAGAGTCAGGAAAAAACCCATCTTTCCAGGACCGAATATAAACACAAACCAGGGAACAGAAGCCGAGACTGGCTTGTTGGTTTTGTGTATCCTCCATGCTCTAATCCATCCCGTAAACATATTTCCCAGAAAAACCTTCTTAAAACACAGTTTTAAGCTGTTTAAAACACGGAGAAAGGCATCCCAAGTTTCCTCTGGAGAGCCAGCCCTCTTCCACCACAGGTTCCTAGATGGCAAGTGAGATTAAGCTCCATCCTTATCTCCTCATTTCATTATAAGGGCAAACAGGGGACCCAGGCCTGGCTCACTGGAACATCCACTGGCCCCAATGATTGGCTTAGGGGAGGTCATGTGACTCAACTTAAGCCAGTGAGACTCAACTCTGGGGCTTCTGTTGAAACTACAGCTGAAGGACCCGCTTGTCAGTCCTGGCAGCCATTTTTGCTATCCTGATGGGAGAATCTGCATGAGAATAAAGCTGTTCCAGAAGCATACATGAGAGATGGAAAGGTTAAGAAATCTGCCCCTGAATAATTCAGTTAAGTGAGTAAGTGATTTCTCCTTTTTTGCATGATCAGGTAGAGCCGGATTTCTGTCACTTGCACTCAGAAGAGTCCTGACTGGGGTAGTAGCAGAACATCCTGGAGATTACAAGGAGAAGACACCCAGCCCAGCTTTGGCAGAGGACTGCAAGCATCAGACATGGGCTCGAGCGAGATGCTAGGTCAGTGGGCTGTAACCTTGTCCTACGATCATGGGGCAGTCACTGATTTACCAGGGCGTCTTTCCTGGTGAGCCCAGATGGGACCACAAGTTCTTTTCCATTCAGTATTGCAGGCAGCCATTATGGATCAGCTGCATGTGGCACAAGGACAGACCCTGGCCACTGGAAAGGAGTGTGGCAGGAACCTTTTCTGGGAGGTCCCAGGGTGTCAGGTGCCACCATAGATCCAAGGACACTTCACAGATCTGGGTAGAAGAACTGAGGCCTCTAGGCTTATGGAGTGCCTAGTAATGTCCTTGGGGGTGAATGAGGAAGCCCCTAAACTGAGCTCCTTGAATCAAGTCAGAGGCCAAGGGCTGCATCTCAGCAGCTTCTCCCAAGCTGACTGCTGTAGGTGGGTGTGACTGGTACCAGGCTCCTTGAGGCTTCAGGTGACATTTCAGCCACCTTAACAGAGAAGCAATGTGGATTCCCAAAGCCACAGTGCCTGGGTGCAAAGCCTGGGTTCAAACCCTGTCTTGGCTACTTTTTAGCTCTGTGAGCTTGGCCAAGGTACTAAACCTTTCTGTGCTTAGGTTTCTCATCTGCAAAATGAGAATAATAGTAATACCTCCTTGGATTATAGTGAATATTAAGCTTTTTTTTTTTTTGAAGTGAAGCACTGAGAATAATGCCTGGCACAAATTAAGTGCCGTATGTTTGTTAAACAAACAGATAGATAAATGAATAAAATCTCCTTTATTCATAGGGGTTCAGCTGAAGGTCTTGCTGAAAGGTGAGAGAATCAGTCCTGAATCACTTCCCCCATTTACCCCATTCATTCTCTTGCTTACTTTCCCATTTGTTCAGCACTGACCTTGGACCAAACACAGGGATAGTTTTTCTCTAGATGACCTCTTCAGATTCATTTGACTTCTTAGATGGTGCAAACCTTAATAGGGATTCTAGAAATTCACCCAAAGGCCTTGACGCATACCCTCAGGCAGCTTCAGAATAATGCCCTGGTCCTTTCTTTCCCTGTGAGACACACTGCATCACTTTCCTTGCCTTGTGGATCTTCACAGAGACAAGGGCTCTACTTCTTAGATCTGGGGAAAGGAATTTCTGGGGGATGATATGACCTGTTCAAGGACTATTAAGTGGGATGTGGAGATCTGGGGTTGCATCCTGGGTCTTTCTGAATTTTTTTTCTCCTTCCTTCCTTCCTTCCATCCATCCTTCCTTCCTTCCTTCTTTTCTTCCTTCCTTCCTTTCTTCCTTCCTTCCTTCCTTCCTTCCTTCCTTCCTTCCTCTTTTCCTTGTAGCAGAGTCTTACTCTGTCACCCAGACTACAGATCTCGGCTCACTGCAACCTGTGCTTCCTGGGCTCAAGTGATCCTCCCACCTCAGCCTCCTGAGTAGCTGAGACTACAGACATGCACCATGCCAGGCAAATTTGTGTTTCTGTAGAGAGGGGGTTTTCCTATGTTGCCCAGGCTGATCTCAAACTCCTGAGTTCAAGTGATCTGCCTGCCTTGGTCTCCCAAAGTTCTGGGACTACAAGTGTGAGCTACGGCACCTGGTCTGTCCAACTTATTTTTATGTTATGCTGATGCAGACCAACTCATCAACTGCTTTGCTTAATATTATGCTTTGTGGTGAATGTGTCTGTGTCTCACATTACGCTGGCAGCTCTAGAGCCATATTTCATTCACCTCTGCCTTTCTAGCCCCTACAAAGCACTTGACTCAGGGTAGGCCCTCAGAACAGCTATAGACTTGTATTGCCAGGGAGTTTATGCAGTTGCTCAAAGGTGTAAATCCGGTTAGCATCTGGAGAAATGCTAGAAATATACCTTCTCTTTGGAAAGTCCCATTACAGCCTGCACTATGCATTCCTTGCTGGGTTGCAAGAGGATGCCCACTTCCAACTGAGATCTTTGTCCTTTTCTCTGACCTAAAAGATCTATGCCTAAAACTGTGCTTCTGGGGACAATTAGGCAGAGAATTCAGTGAAGGGCAGCCTCAGAATATCCCCTCTGGGCCAGACTCTTCTCATAGTGATGCAGCAGGCAGCCCGGTCCTAGTGCTCAGTGTCTCCACGAAGGAATGCTGAATGTCATTGCTCAACCAAACCTCCTTATTTTCTGGGAACGGGCCTCTCCTCTTTTGATTTCCTGTTCCCTGACCTCTCTCTAATTAATGGCTTCTGTTTATGATTCAAAGTTAAATGTTTTCAGCTCCATTTTCCTAATGACACAGATTTCATCCCCTCTTCCCCCGCCCCCAGGTGATCCACTGCTGGTCTCTGAAAAGCAGGCTCCCAGAAGGGAGAGAAAGGCCAGCCTAATGAGACCTCCCACTCCTGCAAGTGCTGGACAGGCCAGTCTGAGTTCAGCCATTTCCAAATTGCTTCTGAAGAGCTTATACATATCTGACTTCCAGAAGCCACAGCGTACATTTATTTGATCCATATAGTGTTAACATTTTAGACACACTCCTAAGGCAAGAGGACATTGACAGTGGGGAGTGGAGGAACACATCTGGGCTGGGCAGGGTGCAAGGGCTTGCAGGAGCCGAACAGACATGGAGGGATTAGGCAGAGTCTGGGGACAGAGCTGGCTGCAGATTGGCACCTGGAGGAAGCCCAGGCATCCACGAAACTCCCTCGCCTGGAGTAACCTTTTCCCAAAGAACAGATTCTGTTGAGCAAATGGGACCGTTTCGGAAATCAGTGACAAGATCTACCTCTAGTCATTATCTGTCGTCTGGTCAAGAAGAGGCGTTGGCCCAAGACAGGAGGAGTGCTGGGAAAAATGCACTTTGGGCATTGCCCACAGAACTTGGCAAATGCTTCTTAAAATAATGACTCTTCAATAGCAAAGACATGGAATCAACCTAGGTGCCCATTCATAGTGGACTGGATAAGGAAATGTGATATACATACAGCATGGAACGCTGTTTAGCGGTAAAAATGAACAGATCATGTTCTTTGCAGGAACATGGATGCAGCCGGAGGCCACTATCCTAAGCAAATTAATGCAGGAACAGAAAACCGAATACCGAATGTTCTCACCTAAAAGTGGGAGCTAAACATTGAGTACGCATGGACATAAAGATGGCAACGACAGATAGCAGCTCCTACTAGAAAAGGGAGAGGTGGGTATGTGCCGAAAAACTACTTATTGGGTACCATGTTCACTACCTGGGTAGCAGAATCATGCATACCCCAAACCTCAGTGCCATATAATACACCTGTGTAACAAACCTGCACATGTACCCCCTGAATCCAAAATACAAGCTGAAAAATAAAACAAAATAACGACTCCTTTTGTCAAGAAAACAGTCTACCAAAACCACCTCTCGATGCCATGTTGCTGATGTTTACGGACTGTTTGCTAAAGGCAGGTCAACGCTATTAGTCAGAAGGGCCCTTTTGGAATTTTTCTCTGTCTGGGAGACCACTTGCAAACATCCCCAGAGCTGATCCAGGGACTCGGATGCAGTGAGGCTGAGGTCCAGGCTGCTGTTGTGTTTCCAGTTGTGATAAACTGCGCTGGGTTTACAAACCCAGGGCCTCCCTCGGCTCCACCCTGTCCTTACCTCTTCATGTCCTCTCCATACTCCATCCTGGCTGTGTAAATTCCAAGTCATTCAGTTTGATGGGTGCCAGTGCCTGGCACGATGCCCCTCTATCAATCTGGAATTCCAGAATATTTCACGGGTCTCCTGTTTACCCTGTCTCACGTGATAATTCAAGAAAATCAAATAGAGTTTTAGAGACTAAGAGTTCACCAGTGACTAATGTCTGCTATTCACTAAACTGATGAATGAGCACAGAGGAGCCCAAAAGGGAGAAGAGAGCGCATGCCAATGCTGGGTGTGATGACAATATTTTCCAGGGCTCATCTCCTGCACTTGAAGTGATGCTTTAAATGTTCTGTAATTCCTGCTGTAAAGAGAAAATATAATATCACGGGATAATATAAACTATATGACTATGTCAAGATTTAGACAGTGTGGGGGGAACAGAGAGGAATGAGAGGGGATGTAAATCCAGGTGGAGGATCCAGTGAGTAAGAGAATTATCCATGACATACAAACTCCCTGCCTTTCTCTGCAAGCTGTTTTCCCTCCTGTTACAGGCTGAATTGTGGCCCTCAGTGCACATTTTGAAGCCTTAACCCCCCGTATCATAGAATGTGACTGTATTTGTAGATAGGGCCTTTAAAGAAGTAATTGAGGTAACACAAGGTGAGCTCTAATCCAATCTCACTGGTGTCCTTAGGAGAGCAGGACACAGACACATGCAGAAGAAAGACCCTGTGAGGACACAGGAAGCAGATGGCCAGCTATAAGCCAAGAAGAGAGGCCTCAGAAGAAACCAACTTTACCAACACCTTTTTTTTTTTTTTTTTTTTTTTGGAAATCGAGTCTCACTCTGTTTCCCAGGTTGTAGTGCAGTGGCTCGATCTCGGCTCATTGCAACCTCTGCCTCCCAGGTTCAAGCAATTCACCTGCCCCAGCCTCCTGTGTAGCTGGGATTACAGGTGTGTGCCACCATGCCTGGCTAATTTTTGTATTTTTAGAAGAGATGGAATTTTCCCATGTTGATCAGACTGGTCTTGAACTCCTGACCCAACTCGTTGATCTTGGACTTTCAGCCTCCAGAACTGTGAGGAAGAAATTCTGTGGTTTAAGCCACCTGATCTGTGGTATTTGTTATGGCAGCCTGAGCTGACTAGTGCACCTCATTTGGACCTGGAACGTGCAATCTGACTGGGCATCTTGTGGTCAGGTGAACATGACTTTGAAAATGAGGCTGGCTGTGGATGGGATGAATTTAGGGAACGGGAGGGAGGGTGTCTGGAGGCCAGAGTAGAGTGGAGCTGATGATCCTTGGCTTGTGAAACTCTAAAGTGTAATTTCTCCCTATGTGACCTAACTGGTAATCAATGTTTCCAGGGGCAGGGGGTGGGCTTGGGAGTTAAGTTTTGGGGGCATAATTCTGTTCTCTGCCAGAAAAGCTGACACCTCCATCTCCTCCTGCCCCCCTACAAGTTGGAATTCTCTAATTCCACCGTTAGAACCTTCTACAGCTTAAGACCATGTGTACTAAATCTGTAGGACCATCGAAATCATCTCGGGGTATTTTATAGAAGGTCTGTGTCTGGGCTCAGACTCACTGAAACAGAACATCAGAGGTATAGGAAGAGGTTTCCAGATCAGATGGTGATGTGCCCCCAGATTTGGAAGGTAGTGGGCTTTGCGTGGTAGTGGTGATATTATGGTGGTGCTGGTGGAGTTAGTCACTCTGTGTTGCTTATTCCTCAAGAGTCGAGAAGTAGAAGTGGATGAGTGATGAGGGGATCCTTTAAATGACCAGGGAAGGGGCTCAGGGTTAGGTCTTGCTGGTTACCTGGTCTCCCATACAGTCATGCCCATCCTCATCTCTGAAGATTCATAAAGTCATGAAGAGCCTTTTGGGTTCTGAGGAAAGTCGTGTAATGCTCCTAGGCACTCATTTTAGAAACTAAGCCCTTAAAGCTGAGACCTCTGGGCCTTGGCTGGCCAGAGAAGGCTGTGCTAGGTGCTGGGTGCTGGATGTTAGGTGCTGGGTGTGCCATTTCTGCCTAGAGTGCTTCTGGGATATAAGGAAGCAAAGGGACTCTGCCCACCTCCCGATCTGTGCAGCGGATGCCTGGGCGAGGAGGTCATTGACAAGTCAACAGTGAGGTAGAGGAGGTGGCATGTTTGTGGCAGTCCACTTTGGTGGAGCTCAGTTAGTTACTTGCCTCTCCCTGCCTCAGTTTCCTCTGCTGTCACCTGGGGATGTGAACAGTTCTTTCCTTGTAAAGACTGCCATAAGTCCATACGAAAATGCAGGTGAAACCCTTAGCGGAGTTTCTGGCTCAGAGTAAGCATTTGACAATGATGATGACAATGATGGTAGCAATGGTGGGGCTTTTGTTTAAGTGTCCCAGGGGAGACATTTATCATGCTTCACCACCGCCCTGAACACAAGAGCCTGCCAAAAGATTATCCTCTCTTGTTGAACATTCCCACAGCCCGGGAGTAATGTGCTCTGTGCTGCCTGTGGTGCCCGGCCCTCCAGAACCCCGCCCCACCATCAGGCCAGTTTTGAGGGAACTGGTCTATGATCCAGTCTCTTGTCTGATTCTTCCCTAGAGAATCTGGACTAAGGGCACAGAAAGGAAGAACCAAGGCCCGCCCTCCCCACGACTCTGATAATGGATAGAACATCTGGCGAGCTGCAGGTGCCTCCTCAGTCTATCTTATGCCTACTCGATAATAGATGATCTAATCTGTCTCTCCATAGCGCTTCCTTCTCTGTGCAGGTGACAGAGATGGAGTGATCCCATCCTTCACCTGGAGGAAACACGGCTTCCCAGGGAATGCGCTCTGCATTGCAGCAGGCCAGGGGTGGCATCCTGGGAGGTTTACCATGCTTGCTGCTTACAGGCACTGCTGTGTGCAGCTGTGGCACAGGCTGGACCACCCGCCAAGGGCAGGGCACCTCTAGGCAAGCCAGGAGAAATCAGAAGCTTTATCTAGGTTCACAAACACTCTGGCTGCTTCTCAGCCTTACTATACCCCAGTAGCATTTCTTCTAGAAAGCAAAACACTTAGTCTTCCTCCCCCTCCTTTAATATTGCAGTATGTTGAAGTATTTCAGGCAAGCAAAAAACTCATAGAGAATATTTCATAAACATTAACATACCCACCACTCGCTTAAGAATCAAAGCATTGCAAACACAGTTGAAGCCTTTTCACCATACAGTTCCCTTCCTTCTCTGCCTCAGTGGTAACTGCTGTCATAAATTTTCCCATATATAATTTTAAGTTTTATTTCATTTGTATGTGTCCACGTGCTTTTACACCTTTAGAGAATAAATGTGGTCATACAGTTGGTTGTCTCCGGCAGCTTTTTCTTTTCCTTTTTTTCCATTATTGATTTGATAGTTCTCCATGTTGTTGCCACAAGTTCTGGGGTTCCAGTTTGGTTTACTTCCAGCCGAACTGTGACAGCATCCATCATGATCTCCCTTTATTTATCCATTTTCCTGTTAACTGGTATGTGGTATCTTTCCAAATCTAATACATATAATCTTGTTAGATTTCATGCTTTTTAGCAATGAATATTCTTCCATGTGTCTCCTTATGCAAATATGCGAAAAATCCCATCTATATAGGTGGGTGAGGAAATGCTGGGTCTAAATGTCAGGAAGTACCGAGTAAGGGGCACTAAGGGAGAAAAACAGCGTGGACACACTTTGGAGGGGATGGTAGCAAAAGCCTCCATGGGGAGGGTGAGAAGGGGGCAGCCGTGGGAGGGGTGAGCGGGGAAGCTTCCAGGCAGAGCGAAGGGATGAGCCAAGGCCCTAAGATGGGAAACCACAGACTCACTGGGGTCTCAGATGGAAGGCCCACGTGGCTGGGCCACCATAAGTGAGAGGAAATGGAGAGATGGGCAGGGTCAGGTTACGAGGGACTGCTGTGATTTTGTGCGTAATCTCCCAGAGCTCAGTGTTTGATCCCGCTGTCGTTCATCTCTGAATGTTCACATCCTGCCCCCTCTTGTCTATGCCTAAGCTGTGCCTTCCACTTGAAAAGTTCTCTCTACAACAGTCTTTCGCCCATGACTCAGTGTGATGCATTCTTCAAACGTTCTGTTGCCTCCTGGATCCCCTCCACCACCCCTAGGAGAAAGCATCTCTCTGAAGACCTGTAGCATTTAGCTGCCTCACACCCAGG
The DNA here is from genome assembly GCA_963574635.1 of Cheracebus regulus. Lineage (NCBI taxonomy): Eukaryota > Metazoa > Chordata > Mammalia > Primates > Pitheciidae > Cheracebus > Cheracebus regulus. The sequence goes on along the minus strand of CAUYQU010013823.1, from coordinate 71,416 downwards.
CTGCTTGCTCTGCCTGTTCTCAGCTTCTTTTTAGTCATGACTCCTACTTGAAGGTGAGCATCTTGAGTGTGAGGACCATGTCCCTTTATCCTCATGTTCACTCTTCCTCTTTCCTGTATAGTTCCCAGCCCCAGCAGGTCAGTATGTTTTAAATATCTTCTTCAGATAGAGCAGCTTGTGCAAAGACCTGAGGCAGGAGAGAGAGAGATCATAGAAACATTTGAACAACTAGAAGAAATATACAAGAGCACGGAGGAGAAGACCACATTGTGGAGGCCTTGGAGAACATGGAAAATATGCAGTTTTTTCTGAAGCATTAGGAAGACACTGGAAGGTTTTAAATTGCAAACCACAATTTATTAAGTTATTAATAACTGAAATTGGCTTCTTAGTGATATTTGACTCTCAATTGGTCCATGCTTGAGCTCACCAAAGGAATATATCTCTAACAGTGGAACCTACAGTTCTGATAGTGAAGGCATTTCAAAGGTGGGTAGTCCAGGAGTACCCCTGGAAACACATCATGGATATGGTTAAAGCCAGCCTTGCCTCAACCGAAGGACAATTATCCGAGATGCATGGATATGGCTAATTCTTCGACTGCCTTTGCCAAAATCATGTGCCTGTTAGTGAATTGGGTGAAATAAATATCCCTCTTGGCCTCATTGTTACAGATGTCACCTTCCTGGCTTGAGTACCAGTTTGCTTTACATTGCCATCAATGCTTTCTGCAAACTGTTTTGAGTTAGGAGAAATTAACCCTCAATGACCTGAGCTCATGAAGTTTACAAATACTGCCTGGCAAATTATGGGGTTTGCAGAGGATATGAGTACAGTTTACAGTTCCCCAAAAAACTGCTTGATGACTATGACAGTAGCCCATGGCAAGTCAACAGAGTTATAACAATAAAAATTAAACCAAAAAGCAACTTTCACTCGTCATCAGTGGTGACCTGCCAGCTTCTAATTTATATGTAGCCTGTCATTTAACCCTCCAGCAACGAAGCGAGGAGTTTGGTTATTCTTACTTTTCTGATGAAAAAAACTGAGGTTCAGAGAGGGTCACACAACTAGGAAGCAGCCACGCAGGAGCTAGAGCACCACCAGCCAATGAACACGCTTTCCATGATACTTTCCATGTCTCCCGGGGGCCTCTTCGGCTCTGGAAGTTCCTCTCTGGGTAGAGAGGAGCCATCAACACAAATTCCCTGGTGTGTTAGTTTCCTAAAGTGGTGGTAACAAATTTCTACACACTTGGTTGCCTAAAATAATGAAATTTTATACTCTTATAGTTCTGGAGGCCAGAGGCCTTGAGTCAGTTTCACTAGATCAAAATTAAGGTATCCACAGGGCCATAGTCCATCCAGAGGCTCTAGAGAGAATCCGGTGGCTGCAAGCAAGCCTCAGCTTGTGGCCACATCACTAGAAGCTCTGTCTTTTTCTTATGTTTATGTCAAATCTCCCTACACCTTTCTCTTATAAGAACACTTGTGATTGCATTTGAGGCCCACCCATATAATCCAGCATAAATTCCCTAATGCAATAAAATCTAAGAATATCGCTTTTTCCAAATAAGGTAATATTTACAGTTTCCAGGACCAGGATCAGATACTTCTGGGAATCATTATCCAGGCTGTAATGCCTGGTTCTGTGCCTGAATTGGCTCCCCTCGTCCAACAACCCCATGAGCAGCCAGAATCTGAACAAGGAACATCCTCCATCCCTCAGCTTCCCTTTTGGCCAACTAGAGCATAGCAGGGCTAAGGCCTGGGTAAGCATTTCTCCCAACATGACATAATGTTTGTCTGAAGGTAATTCTGCCTCTAAATTATTTGCAAATGCTCCTCACATTTCTCCCCCTCTTTTTAGGATTTAGAGCCAATTTGTAATAAGCAAGAGCAGTTTGACCCAGATTAAAGGATACAATTAGTCTGTCTGCTTGGTAAACCTAAAAAAGTACCACTTACAACAAGTTATTGTGTTTTTGACAAAGGGAGATGTCCTGGCAGAACAATAAAGCCCCTACCACTGATAAAAGCCTTGTAATTTACTCAAAACACTCAAGTGGGAAGAGAGAGCAGCCCGTTGGAACCTGGGATCTCAGCCTGTCCTGCTCTTGTGGGAAGTGGCCCCCAGAAGAGGAAGTGGACTCCATTACTGCCCAGAAGAGAAGAGATTGCCAAGTGAGGGCTGGGAGCCTGCTCTTCCACCTTTCTCTTAGAGCTGCTAAAGTTTGCTTTCCTGGAAATGGAAGTTCTGTGGAACCAAGTAGGTGAGGCCACCCTGGATTATAGACGAAAGTCCCACTGACTCAGGTGGCCAGGTAGCTGGCCTGACCAGCCAAGGATGAGGCCATCTTGGATCATGAGGGCCTGCTAGTCAGTTGTCAGGTTGTGTCTGTCCCACTGGGGACATGGGCAAACTCTAGGGGCTGGGTACTGATGGATCTCTCTCCTTCTTGGCCTCATCTTCCTTTCATTGATCCTGACCTTGGCCTCAGCCTTAGAGGTTGCAGAGCCCTGGGAGCCCCCGACAGCTGCTGCACATTGGGCCCTCACTCTGGGCCAGCGTTAATGGAAGTTCCTTATGTGGATCACCCCATTTAAGTCTTACAACCAACATGGGGCAGGAACTCTTGTTATGCTTATTTTATAGATTAAGAAAGTGGGTTGTTATGAGCTGAACTGTGTCCCACTCAAATTTATATGTTGACCTCCTAGCCTCCAGTATCTCAGAATGTGACCTTATCTGGAGGCAGTATCTTTACAGAGGTAGTGAAGGTGAAGTGAGGTCATTAGGGTGGGCTGTAATCCAGTAAGACTGGAGTCCTGATGAAGAGGAGAAATGTGGAAGCAGACACACACACGGGGAGAACACCATGTGATGATGAAGGCAGGAGTCGGGGTGGCGCTTGTCCAAGCCAAGGAGAGTCGAAGATGACCAGTCAGCCTGGGAAGCTGGAGCAGGGACTGGGAGCAGCTCCTCCCTCTCAGCCCTCAGAAGGAAGCAACCCTGCAACAGCAGTCTTGGACTTCTTGCCTCTGGAGCTGTGAGGCAAAAACATTTATGTTTTTTAAGCCACTCAAAGTTTGCAGTCTTTTGTTCTGGAAGCCCTAGGGAACTAGTGCATGGGGCTAAGAAGGTAACTTCCTGGAGCAGACATGGGCACCTGGCTGACTTATGCTTGTTCCCAATACTTGCTCCACTATGAGGACTGGAGAAGCAAAATATCTGTTTTCCCCATTCTTTAATCTGGCCAGTGAGACCTAGGCCTGTTGGAAGTTTCTGAGAAAGGTTTTTCTCTCCTGATAAAAAGAGACAGACAAGACATGTCCCACTGCCTTTGCCCTGGCCCAAATCCTTCTTCATTGCTCATTCACTGACAGATGCAATGCCTAGCACTTCAGGAGCTAGCTTGCAAAATGAAAAGGCCCAAAGAGTCTCAGAGTTGGTGGCCCTTTAGTGGTTGAGCCACTAAAGCTGAACTTCCTGCAGGTATGAAAAACAAACCCTGATTTGTTTATGTCACTGCAGTTCTGTTTTAATGCTATGTACTGCGCAGTGCATTCGCAGTTGCTCTAACATCCCAGGCTAACCAGGTTGTGAGTGATAGGGCTCTGGTTAGACCCAGTTCTCTCTCACTTTTGTGCCTACTGCACGGTGCTGACTGTGGACAGAGCCTATATTAGTTCATTCTCACATTGCTCTAAAGAAATACCAGCCAGGCGTGGTGACTCACTCCTGTAATCCCAGCACTTTGGAATGCCGAGGAGGGCGGATCACGAGGTCAAGAGATCGAGACCATCCTGGCCAACATGATGAAACCCTGTCTCTTCTAAAAATACAAAAAATTAGCCGAGTGTGGTGGTAGTCCCAACTATTTGGGAGGCTGAGGCAGGAGAATTGCTTGAAACCGGAAAATGGAAGTTGCAGTGAGCTGAGATCACCCCACTGCACTACAGCCTGGGTGACAGTGTGAGACCCTGTCTCAAAAAAAAAAAAAAAAGAAAAAAGAAATACCGGAGACTGGGTAATTTATAAACAAAGGAGATTTAATTGACTTACAGTTCCACATGACTGGCGAGGCCTCAGGAAACCTACAATCATTGCAGATGGGGAAGCAGTCACCTTCTTCACAAGGCAGCAGGAAAGAGAAGAGTGAATGAAGGAGGAGCTTTCCAGACACTTATAAAACCATCAGATCTCATGAGAACTCACTCACTATCATGAGAATAGCATGGGGGAAACTGGCCCCATGATCCAATTACCTCCCTCCCTTGACACATGGGGATTACAATTCCAGAGGAGATTTGGGTGAGGACACAGAGCCAAACCATATCAGATCCAGGCTGCACTTCCTAGAACCAAGTGGCTTCTTCATCTCTGTCACTCTGAGGCACCCAGGGAAGAGGCGAGGGCTGTAGCAGTTTCCTAGCCCTGTAAACACAGAAGAGGAGACAGAAACCACAAGAACACAGTGCACGAGGCAGAGCATTGTCGAGAAAGCTGCAAGATGCCTCACAGAGCCCCATTAATTCTCATCCAGCTTGGCTGTCATACTCAGGAGTGAATGGCTTTGACTTTTAGCTCTTTGGGGGCTGTGCTGGGAGGAAACCAGAGCTTTCTGGTGGAGAGACATTCCAGGGCAGGGCAGCCCAGAGGGAATGTCTGTGCGGTGGGTGCTGGACTCAGTCTGGGCTTCATGTTTTTTTTTTTTGCCTCTGCCACCTCAACTCCCAATACTCCTTCTACTTCTCTGTCTTCTGTATTCTCCACAATGCCAAGCACAGAGTCTTCCATACAGCAGTAGGTACTCAATAAATGATTGCACAAAACTTTTAAAAATGGGGAGCCTGCTTGACTCATGATGACTCTGACTCTGTTCTTCCTAGAACAGATACTGCTCTTTTTGGACAGAAGGAGAGGACCAAATTTTGGCTGGGTTATTAAGCTGGATTTTACCTAGTGACCACAATAATTGGTTCAAGAAAAGACATATGACTTCAACTGAGCCAATAGGACGTCTTCCCTAGGATTTAAAAAACTTGAGCTGAGAAGGATGCATGCTCTTCTCTAATCGTGAAGCTTTAAGAATGTGAGGCCACAGCTGCTAGAGTCCATGCCACCTGGAGTATAAAGAAAGATCCCGAACAGTATGATGTGCTCCAGTCTCACTCACTCAGTTGTCAGGCCATGTCTGTCCCACTGGGGACACGGACAAACTCTAGGGGCTGGGTACTGATAGGCCTCACTCAAGCCATTCCCCAAACACAACTGGATTACAATGATAACAATGATCATAATATTCATTTTTATTTACAGAGCATTTAGGATCAGTCTGTGCTCAAGATGCTCTCATTCTGGAGCTAAAGCTGAGCTCTCTCCCCTCTGAACTCTCAGGGCACTAGATTCACCCTTCTTTTATGGCAATTACCATATTCTGTGCTGAGCTGTTCATTCACAATCATTTACTGGTACTTATCACGTGGAAGCCACTGTACTTGGCACTAGAGAGGAATATGGAAATCTATAACATGGTTTCATATTAGATTAGGGCAAGGGCATGCATGACTGCTGTTAGTCAGGCAAGCTTATGCTGAAACTGTCTGAAACAAACAGCCTGAAATTGTTAGGGGGTTGTAACCACTAAGGTTTATTTCTTGCTCATGTTTTGTACCCATTGGGAGGAGCTGAGGACTCTGCTCCCCAGGGCCTGTATTCCAGGACCCTGGCTAATGAAGCAGCAGTGTGTGGCAGCAGGAAAAGACAGCATGGCACACTGAGGCTTGAATCTTCTGCCTGGAAATGACCACCACTCATGCTCACATTTCATTGGCTAAAACCAGTCACATGGCCATGCCTGAGCTCGATACCAAATCTTTGTGAGTAGAATACTATCTACTACGCTTTCTTCTCTTGACAGCTGGGCTGCATCTTATCACTGTAACCTTCCCAGGGGCCACCCTTGTGCTTTGTACCTAATGAGTACTATGTTAGTTTGTTCTTGCATTGCTAAAAAGGAATACCTGAGCCTGGGTAACTTATAAAGAAGTGGTTTATTTGGGCTCACAGTTCTGCAGTCTGTACAGGAAGCATGGTGCTGGCATCTGCTTCTGGTGAGGCCTCAGAAAGTTTCCAATCATGGTGAAAGGCAAAGGGAGAGCCAGAGTATCACAGGGTAGAGGAGGAGCCAGACAGACAGAGAGGGAAGTGCCACGCTCTTTTAAACAACCAGATCTTGTGTGAACTCAGAGCCAGAACTCACTCATTATCTGAGACAGCACCCAAATTCATGAGGGATTCACCCCCATGACCCAAACACCTCACGAGACCCATTTTCAACACTGGAGATTACATTTGAATGTGAGATCTCTAAGGGACAAAACATCCAAACCACATCATCACTCAAGGATTGCGTGCACTCTTTCCTTTGTACCATTTATCACAATTATAATAAACACGCAGGCCACTGTATGTTTAATATCTGTCTCACCCACTGGACTACAAATGGCCTCAGCGAAGGTCAATGTCTGTCTGCTGTTAAAGTAATTCAACCATATTTAAATAAAGTACTGCTTAATTGCTGTAACCCAGCACTTAGTATCGGATGCATACTAATACCAATGAATGCTTGTTCACAAATATATGAATGAATAAGGAAAAAGCCCATGAAGGGATTGACACCTGCTTCATTCATTTGCTATTACAGCTGTGGCATATGTCAGATCCTGTTTCAGGTTCAGAGATGGAGAAGTGAATTGCACCCCATTGTTCCATCCTTCTGGAGCTGGTGGCTTGCTCAGGATTACATCCAGCCTACACCTCATGTAACCAAATGAAATTGCCAATAATGAGCTGCTTTTGACCAATAAAAAAGGCAATTTTATATAGTTCATCCCAATCCAAAACAGATGAAAGCTCTGTTTGAAACTGGGACCCCACCTATTATTCAGTGTTTCTCTATCCTCACAGTATCCTCCTGGCCCCCAGTGCACATTCACAGAATTCTAGAATATAAAAATCTTTGGACAAAATATCCTCCAAGTCCTAAAATTGTCTATGCCTGAATCAAGCTCTCATGCAGGACTGTCGGGCACCATAATATGTGGAGTAGAGCATCTGATAGCAAGTCCCCTTCCCCCAAAGCTGACCTTGGCACCTGATGCACCTGGGAGCCCCAAAGAGGGTCTCAGGCCGCAGGGCCTGCACAGGCTGCTGCATGCAGTGTCTTCTACGGGGCCTGTGCCCGTGGCATTCATCCCTCTGCTAACTAGATGAGAAACTGCAGCAGTCTTTCCTTGCATGGCTTTTCCATGTGTCTCTGTCAATGCCGGTTTACATTCTGGGATTGAACTAATTTGTTTCCGTTTGCTCCTGGCTGCAGGCTTCAGGCAGCTCAGCTTTGTTGTCCTAGGTTTGCGACTTGCCAAACTCCCTCCTCTAGCCTTTCCCCTCCCCAGCTAACCACATCTGAGGGCAAAAAGGATTAGCAAGCTCAGTGTGATGTGATTCTGGCACTCGCAGCCTGGATTCTTCTGCTACCGCAGAGGGCTGGGGGTGGGGAGAGTGATGACTTAGTTGCTGCATGGAAGAAAGAGGTGGGGAAAATGAACCTTCAGGGCGCAGCTTGGGTGCTGCCCAGCTGGGAACATCCCCACTCTGACAGCTAGCAAATAAAACTGCCCACGGTGGTGATGCTGATTGCAGCTAATGTTTTCTGAGAATTAGGCACCAGTTCTGTGCTAAGTCCTCTTCATGCATTTCAGACCGTCCTTTCTGCAATCTCTCTCAATGACAAGACTGTTATTTTGCCCATTTTGTGGATAAAAAAACCAGAACCCCAAAAGGGAAATAATTCATCTGAGATCACTTATTAGGACTCAAGAATTCACATCCTTACAACTGCTCCATATCTGCCCACCCTCCAAATCTTGATACATACAGGTATCTCCTGAACAAAACGCATCTTCCTTGAGCCTGAAAATGGTGGAGATGAGGTGTGGATTTCTGGAAACCGGAGCAGAGAGACACCTTTTCGGGGATCAGAGATGGCATTTGAGACACTTGTATTCCTCTAGCTGTCCCTCTATGGCATGTTTTCATTTTAAAGTGGCAAATGAGGAAGATGCTTCCTCAGGGCTTCCCAAAGACCTGGATATTGGCCGAAAAGAGGGCCAATTTTCTCATTGACATTCTTCTTCTTAACAGAATAAGTCATTTCAGCTGTAAAAATATTTATTTTTAACCCCGCATGGGACTGTCTACAAACTATTTTCATGTTGAGTATAAAAGAGTCAAACCTGTAACTATTTTATTTTTTATTTTTTCATTATTGGCCTGCAAAACATCTGCTTAATATTTTCCAAAGTTGAATCTATGCAAACTCTACAACCCAACAATTCCACTCCTGGTGTTACAGTGGAGGGTCTTGACTACAAGTCATCCAGATTCTTGGCGTTTTGAACAAAAAGTTGGAGAAAACACACAAGGAAAGCAACTAAAGAATGAAGAATGAAAGCACAGATTTATCTAACAAAAGTACACTCCATAAAGTGGGAGCTGGCGTGAGCAAGCAGCTCAAGAGCGCTGATTACACAATTTTCTGGGGTTTAAATAACCTCCAGAGGTTTCCACTGGTTACTTGGTTACACCCTATCTAAGACTTGGCCTGCAACAAGTCTGATAGGTTGCAGCAGGCAACCAATCAGAGGGTACAGTGAAGTTACAAAGTTACACATGAAGACTTAGCCCCAGCCGCTGGAGGGGACCAATCATAGGTACTTTCCATTTTTCATCTGCAAGGCAGTGCAAAGGAAGTAGCCCCGATTCTTTTGTTACTTGGGTGTAGAGAGGTGGGATTTTCCTCTGGATTCAGTTCTAGGAAGTTAGCGCAAATCAACCTCAGGTTCCCTGTCTTGTCTCTATTCGGCCTCACTGGGTAAATAGCAAATAGAAATGAGCATGTGTTCATTTAGGAGTGACATTCAGAGCAGTGCTTACAGCTGCAAACCAGAAACTATGCACATGCCCTGGACTGGTAAGGGGATTATGGTAGAGTCACATGGTGGACTCCTGCACCACAGTGAGAGGGAGCAATCTTCAGACCAATCCAGGGACACAGAAGGATCTCACACCCACTGTGTGAACTGAGCAGAAAGAGTCAGACACAGTTATATGCATCCTGTATGATTTGATGCTTATGATATTTAAAAACAGGCTAACCCTAACTCTAACTCTCTACTCACTAATGCTTTTTGTTTGTTTATTTGAGATAGGTTTTTGCTCTGTTGCCTAGGCTGAAGTGCTCATTGCTACCTCCGCCCCACAAGCTCAGGTGAACATCCCACCTCAGCCTTCCAAGTAGCCAGGACTACAGGCGTGCATCACCGAGCCCAGATGACGTTTTTATTTTTAGTAGCAATGAAGTTTCACCATGTTGCCGAGGCTACTAATGTGTTTTTAGGTGTCTTTCTCTTCCCTGCCTTGACTCCCCATCTCTCTTCCTCACCTGTGCTTCCTAGAACGACCCCCAGGTAATGTCCCTACACCAGCTCTTGTCTCAGAGTCTGCTTGCCGGGCCTCAGGAACTGAGACAGTGCATAATTTATGTCTCTGTTATGTCAGTGATTCATTGTTTGGCTCCGTCTAGCACCTCCGTAAGCCCAGGGACTTTGTCTTGTTCACTGATGTGTCCAAAGTGCCTGGAACAGTGCCAGGCAGATTATTGACACTCAATAAGTACTTCTTAGATGTTGAAGAAAATATGCGGACATAGCCAGGAGGCTAAGATCTAGAAAGCATCAAGCTGCCCAGAAGCTGTTTCATTCAGACAAAAGGGAATATTACACACACACACACACACACACACACACACACACACACACACACACACACACACACTCTGATCTCACAATAATTCTTACAATAGTTACTGTCTTAACAACATAGATAGGGTAAATGCTTAGTTTTTCACTATATTGAAGCTTAGTAGAGGCAGAGGATGTCTGTCTTATTTCTGCTGTAGCCCCAGGGCTTAGCACCTAGTCAGACCATAGTAGGGGCTCAACAGATATTTGCTGAGTAAATAAATGAGTGAGTTCAAGTATCCTGCCTAAAGCCACAGCTAGGAAGTGTTGGAGCTTAGATTTGCACCCAGTTTAGTTTGAGTTCAAAGCCCAGTTTTTCTGGCTATTCCAGGCTACTCCTCCAGTGTGGACACACACAGACCCTTTAACTGCTGTCCTCCTCCCCACTGACTTTCTCACAAGCTATTCAGACTAAAATACCTACTATTTAAACATACAAAAGAAAAATCTTCAATGACTGGGTTTTATAAAGAAAGCTTTATAAAGGTTTATATATATTAGATAGATAGATAGATAGATAGATGTAATGTTATATAAGCTTTTATAAAGAAAATATTATAAAGACAACTCCTTGGTGCAGAGTGGGCACTGTCAGAATGTGGCCAAAGGGTAGACTCCATGACTCTCTTGCCCTTGGTCTTTAAACTCCCAATGGGTATGAGTGAAACTCACCAAACTCTTGACCTGGATCAACAGACAAAGAAAATGGTGCCTAGCTAGGTAATCTGAAGTCCGCTTTGCATTCTAGTTTAAATCCAGACTTAAACAAATGGGACTTACGAAGGTTGGGCAGGCTGGGCACGGTGGCTCACACCTGTAATCCCAGCACTTGGGGAGGCCAAGGCAAACAGATCACCTGAGCTCAGAAAGACCAGCCTGGCCAACATGGTGAAACCCCTTCTCTACTAAAAATACACACACACAAAAAAAATTAGCTGGGCATGGTGGTGGGTCCATGCAATCCCAGGTACTTGGGAGTCTAAGGCAGGAGAATTACTTGAACACAGGAAGTGGACATTGCAGTGAGCTGAGACTATGCTACTACACTCCAGCCTGGGTGACAGGGCGAGACTCCGTCTAAAAAAAGAAGGATGGACAGAGGGCAGCGAAGGAGATCTCACTGGCCAGAGACGTCTTTCTAGTGCTCTATGCTGACTTGACTCTGTTCAAATCTCCCTCGACTATTCAAAGAGTTGGGCAATAACAGATCTGAGTGGGCATTGGCAACCCATAGCTTGTCTTCTCTAGAGTCAGTAAATATGCTTGACACAATTGGCTGTGGCCTACAACTGTGGTGTCACATAGGTAGGAAAGAGTGTCTTTCCTAGAGCTGTGAGCAAAGCCAGCTAGCTATGGGACTAAGCTGAATGTAGTAGGATGTTGAACAACATCTTCAAATTATGTTATTGTGTTCAGATCTGGTTTTCTAGGTTTATATGGTCAGAATAACATCCCTGGGAGTGAGAGACCTCATGGAGGCGATGACAAGTGTTTTGAGGGAACGTGAGATTGGAAGTGGAGGGGAGACAAAATTAGATCACAAAACAAAAACGCCTAAGAGGAGGGAGCAGGATGTTAAGCAGACGTGCCGGAAAATGAAGGAGGTATGAGTGGGAGGACAGATCTGCCTGAGGGAACCCTGTGAGCAGGTAAGGAGAAGGCCCTAGCCCATGGGGAAGCAGGTGAGGGGATACTGAGAACCCCTCCGCTATTGCATATCCTCACTCTTTGTCCACCAGGTGACATTCCCTCCTCACGGGTGATCACTGGGTGCTGGAACATGCTCTCCGGTCTGATTTGCTGCAAAGACCCCTGTCCTGAGATGGTCTCCCTTTGCATCCTGATTCCCATCAGAATCCCCTCTGCATCTTGCTTTCTATGTCACTCAGGGTCTGCTCCACCGAGGTGACACTTACACCAATGGATGGCCCAAGGAACTCAAAATCAGCCAAGAAGCCAGAAGAGGCATGGATCAGCCAGCTGCTTTCCTCTGCTGTCCAGTCTAGCTGATTTCAAGATTCCAACTGAGGAAGGGAATTAGAATTGTGGAAGGGAATACCGCATGCGCCTTCCCTCTCCAACTGGTCAGGATGCACCACTGCACTGCACTCCCAATCCTATACAGACACACAAGGGACTCTATCACCCAAGCCCACACAGCATCTTGAATACACACAAATCCTCATGTATTGCACTAGCGTCTTCAGCTTCACCCTGCTTTCTGTGCCGGGCGACTCAGCTGTGTCAACTACGTCCATGGGTACCTTTGCCTCTGGCTTCCAGATTGGTTTGGACAATTAAAAACCAGAAAGACTCAGATGGTTCCTAAAAATTCTCCAAATCAGCAGAAGTAAGGTGCCTGGAGTCAGAAGTGATTCTAAAAATCAGAGGACTCTTGAAGGACGCAGACATTCCATAGCCTGACCCACTCTTAGCTAGATTATAAGAGGCAGAGGAACCCTATTAATATCTGTACTGAAGTTTTAACCACCCATCAATCTATCTATGTAGTAAAAGTGGCCAAGGCACGCTAAGGATACTTATTTTTTTTAGGTTTATTTCTGTTCATCAGAAACAAAGAAAAATTTATTATATCACGTGTAGATATACAGGGAACAGCTACGTTATTTATGGAAAGTGCGTGTATGTGTGTCCGGGTGGTAATTACCTGGTTGTCTCCTTCCATTACTTCCCTAAGTCACTGGACCATGGACTTCTTTCAACTGGGACAAGGCCATTGTCTGTCCCTGCACAGAGCTGTCAACCAACAGTCATGTGCTCATGAGTAACACCGTTGTCAGCAACAGCTCATTCCTATCACTCCAGCCAGTAACTAGGATAATGGAGGACACAGAGCATTATAATACTTTGGGATATTATAAGAGAAAATTTCTACCAAGAGAACCTTGGCCATTACTCTCTCCGGCTCTTACATTTTTAAGGTTGCTTCATGTTCATGGCTGTAGTTTTCCAGACATTTGCTGCATTGTCTGACCCAGAAGCAGCTGGAGCTCTGGAAGCAACTATGCAGAAAAAGAGAAAGGTAGCTTTTGTTGAGCTCTACTCTATACCAAGATTAAAATTTGGACAATTCGTTTTTTTTTCAATCTTCATAATGACCCTGTGGAATAGGCCTTGGCAGAATTTCCATCTTATAGCAGAGAAACTGAGGTTCAGAGATATTATGCAACTTGCCTAAGGTCCTCCAAGTTAGACCAGCGCTGGCACACACCAAGGCCCCTGGAAACCTCTGCGTTGTCGGACATCAGTGCCAGTGGCTGATGACAACTGGAGGAGTTGATACAAATGTTTAGTGACAGAAGTAAGAACAGTTTATCCTGTGATGTAGAGAAATCGTTTTCTCCAACCCAAATTGAAAACTTTCTCAAAAACTTAGTAGAATGTGGCTGATGTTTGACTCTTGTTTTACGGTTTTCCAGAGAAATGGAACCAATACAGAAACTGGCTTACATGATTACAGAGTCTGGGAAGACCCACAGCCTGCCATCTGTACCACTGGCAAGCTGGAGAAGCAGGAAACTTCGTGGTGCAGTTTGTCCAAGTCCTCAGGCTGCATAAACAAGGTTGGGAATGGGGAGAGGCAGTGTCTGTTCCCATCTGAGTCTGGAGACTCCGGAACCAGAAGTGCTGATGTCTGAGGGCAGGAGAAGATAGTTGTCCCAGCTCAAATAGAGAGCAAACTCACCTTTCTTCTGGCTTTTTGTTCTCTCTGAGCCCTTGGTGAGTGAAGTGATGCCCACCTGCATTAATGAGGGCCATGTGCTTTACTCCATCCACAACCCAAATATGGATCTCTTCCAGAAACACCTGCACAGACATTAAGGGATGCCTAGAAATAATGTTTCACCAGCTATCTGGGCATCCCTTAGCCCAGTCAAGTTGACATAAAATTAACCATCACAACCCACAAATCACAGTGAAATAGTGTGAGACCAAGATAAAAATAAGCAGCTAATTAAAACAACTTTTGAATTGTTGATTGCTACAGCCAGTGGAAACCTCGTGGGTTCTTGGGCTGTGTCATTCACTCCTTCCTCAGCTCCAGGATGAATGGCCAGAAGACATTCTACTGCTTCCTCTCTCCCAGCCTGGCTGAGAAGTGACGTTCCCACAGCCCCAAACTAGCTGACCTGGGGACTTACATGGTAACTGTAGCTTATGAGAACTGAGATGCAGAGGCCCACCCCACCGAGAAAGCCAGGGCCAGACAGGATGAGCCCAGCACATTGCCCTCCTCACTGCTGAGCACTGAGTAGTTGGTTCATATCCAGAGGAGGAAGGCCAGTGCTCTGCCTAGACTCATGGCCCAGCACAGACTCATGGCTCACAACTACCCATGGGTTTTGGTGTGAGTTGGAAGAAGCACCTCAGTGCAGTTCAGGAAATAGTATTTTATAAGGCTAATGGGATTTGTGCAGAATAAATCCAAAGATTTGTGACAGTGTAATGTTACAAATTGTTTATCCACCCCCACACCAAGTTTTCACCTATACCCAGATGTGTGACATAAGAGATGTGACATTTCTCATCCGTATCATGGACCCAGTCAAGCTCACAGGCTCTGCTTTCATATGCAAAGGCCTGTTCCACTTCTGTCCATTTCAGCAAACCTTTAAAAATTGTTGTCTCAAGACATAGATGATTTTGTTCACCCTCGCCATGGAGATTTACCTGGGTGGACCAAGATAAATCAAGAGTAGGGGTTCTTCTACTCAATGCTGTTGTACTATTCCGGCCCATCAAGACAGTTCTCATAGGGAGAGAGGCTGGGAGCAACTCACTGACGCAGTCGGGTCTTCGCTAAATCAGAACTCGAACAGCCTTTCTTCTTGCTCCGTGGCTCTTGTGCTCAGAAGAAGGGCAATGACATGAATAGGAAACAGCACCACATTCTGCAGCTGGCTCATCCCTTCCTGTTGTCTGAGTATAGAGGTTCTTTGGATGCAGACACTTTTCTAAGACCAATAAGCTGCTACAGAAGTCTGGCAAGAAGCCCATCAACTGGAAGGAGCTAGGATCCTCAACTTGAGGGGTGGTCTTTCTCCACTGGTGGTTTTTGAGAAATTGCTGTTGAAGTATTGGCCAGTTATGAAGGAGAATGGAAAGTTTTCCTGTTAATTCTTAAGTACTCTGCATAGGGGGCAAAACTTCCATAAAGCAGCCGTGAACCAGGATGCCCAGGAATGGCAGCTTTATCCAGCCAGACAGAGCAAAGATGACTCTCTGGCCAAATGTCTTTCTCTGCAACATGGCTTTGACCTAAAATATGCAAACTTCTCAGAAGACAGATGAGGTCAAATACTTATTTGGCATTCCTCACCTCCCTTACTGTCATGGTTAAAGGTTGGAGGGGTGCACCTTTTTGGTACAGCTGTAGTTTGATGCCTACTGTTTCTTGTTTTTTCCTGCTGGGTTAGACTTTCAGTAATAAGGTGTTGGGGTGCTTTTTCTGAGAAAGGGCTCTCCTGGGACCAGCCCGACAGGCATTCCATTTGCAGCCAGATACACTGTTCCCTAGATCTTTCAAAAATCCCTCAGGCTTCTCCTTGAAGGAAGCAGGAAGGTGTTTTGCAAGTTTCTAGAACTCTGGCCCAGAAATTAG
Organism: Cheracebus regulus; assembly: GCA_963574635.1. Classification (NCBI taxonomy): domain Eukaryota; kingdom Metazoa; phylum Chordata; class Mammalia; order Primates; family Pitheciidae; genus Cheracebus; species Cheracebus regulus. The sequence goes on along the minus strand of CAUYQU010013823.1, from coordinate 55,927 downwards.
GAATCAATTTTTTGATTGTAGTAGAGATGAAGGTTCCTAAGGAATAGTCCTGAGTATGAGCCTTAACAGATAGACAGGGAGTGAGAGAAGTGGGCTGGGTATTGTTTATCCTGTTATTCTTTGAGTATTTCATGGAATCCAAACAAGGACAGGAAAAAAGGGATTTTTTTTTTTTAAATGGAGGATGATTTTTCTCCTAGGGTTAATCTAAGTTGGAATTTTTAAGGCAGCACAGACTGCCAAATGCTGTTTTTATGTGGACTGAAATCACTTTGGGATATTTTTCTGCACACTAGGAAGTTTTAGTTTTTAAAACAATGCTTATGCAGATATGTATTTTTTCTCAAAGCTTTTCTTTTAAGAGACAGTCTTCATTGGGTTTTCACCTCCCACCCTTGATCTTGTTAGGATGTCATTTTTGCTGTTCTCCAGGTGAAAGCATTAACCCTGCACAAGTTTGGTAATAAAAGATTGTTGAAGTTTCAAAAAAATTTTTGATAGTGCTGTTCCTCTGCTCAAAGTTGTCAATAGCTTTCTATGACATGTGTTAATTTCCTGTCACTGCTGTCACAAAGGACCACAAACTTAGCTTAACTCAACACAAATTTACTATCTTACAGTTCTAGAGTCAGAAGTCTGACCTGATCTCACTGCACTACAAACAAGGTGTTCTCAGGGCCTGATTTCTTTCTGCAGGCTCTAGAGGAGAAAGCTGTTTCCTACCTTTTCCAAGGGTTCAATTCCGTGGAACAGAAGTGATATCATTTTTTCAGGCAAACATCTAATGTTCTAAGTTGACAGAACTCAAATATTATAACTTCCACATTATGTCATGCATGTTTTTTTAAAATACGTGATTGGATTTCTTTCTTATTATATTTGATTAGATTCCCAGCTTCTGGAGGACACCCTTATCCTTGGCTTTGTCCCATTCCTTCATCTTCGAAACCATCAAGGTTACTCCTTCCTGATTCTTTTTTGTAGTCACATTTTTTTTTGTGACCAAGGCTGAAAAAATCTCTGCTTTTAAGAATGTAGATGATTAAATTGGGTGCAACTGTATATTCTCCCCCGTCAAGGTCCATGGTACCTTTAATCAGATAGTGAAGTCCCTTTGCCACATGTGGTAACATATTCACAGGCACTTTAGGGGCCATTTTCTACCTACCAGAAATAAAAACAAAAACTCACAAAGCATGACCTTGCTGCTTTTACCCTAACTACACCATCTCTGCAGGTTTTGCTTCCAGGCGCAGAGTCTCCTAGTCTCCATTTGGGTCTCCGGGCAAATGCATACCTACTGTCCCTCTGCCTGACACCTGCCTTTGATCTCCTCTCTCTCCTCCCAACACCACTTACTTCCAACTCATCCTCAAATTTCAGCTGCTACATCCCTTCCTCAGAGATGTCTTCTCTCGCTATAGCCATTGAACTGGACTGAACTCCTTATAAGATCCTAAAACTTATCCATCATCATATTAACCATAATTTGTAATTATTTTTCACGTGATATTCCACAGATGGATTAGTAGCACAATGTAATGCTTCTTTTTTGTTAGTTTGTTTTTGATTTTTTAGATTTGTCTGCTATTGAATATTGTAGTGATTCTGAGGCCTGGGTTAAGTTCCTTTCTCTTCTAATAAGTAGTTGCATGATATTAGGAAAGTCATATATGGCATATTGCTTCAGTTTTTTCATCTTTAAAATGTATTTGTCATGTTATATTGTGATTAAGTACTCCATAAATATGTACACCTACTATGTACCCACAAAATTAAAAATTAAAAGCAATAAAAAAAGAAAAAAAAAAGAGACTGTTTAGAAAATGAAAAAAGATTAAAGGAGTTCCTATGTGTGGAGTTCTTAGAACAGTGCCTGTCAAATAGTAAGCACTAATATATATGTCATAGATCAAATATATGTTTATAATTCATTTATTTATAAATATTTATGTATTTTGTATATTTATATAATATTGTAGCTGTATGCTTACATAAGGTGATATATTATTATACAGTTATATATCATATTAGGGGAATTTTAGAAATATTACCTTATGTCTGGTGCCTGGGATATGAGAGTTGCTCAGTAGGTCCTTGCTGAAGGAAGGAGAGAGGGAGAGAAGAAAGATAGACAGATCTCTGCTCTTTAGCAGTTTTTCCGACATCTCCTTAGTCTATATTATTCAGGCAAAGTAGCCACAGCAGCAGCAGAAGTAACATAACACATCATTTTTTGTGCTTTAAAGACCTATCTCCATAAACACAGTGCAGTGATGTTGCTCTTAAACCCATTTGCTTGACAAGCAAAATCTAATTGCTGAGAAATACAGGAGGTGTAAACCACTTTGGATTGCAGGAGGAAATTCTAATAGGTACAAGAATGTTGCCACAGAGCTCACCAATTAATTGTTTGAAAGTGGGCTTGGGTTAAAAAATTAGCACAGAAAATAAGAATATGTTGGAAAATAGCTATTCTGAGGTAGCTGGAGACACAAAAGCAGCTCACCAGAGCAGACATTCTGCTCCTTGATAAAGCTAACAAAACAGTGGACCTTATTGATGTAGCTGTTTCCCGCAGCAGAAGCATCACAAAAATCTGTCCAGACAAAACAAACAAGTATGCAGCCCTGGCAGAAGAGCTGACGTTAAGTGTGGAAACTGAGGAACATCAAAGTCAAGGCAGCTATCATCTTGGCAAGAGGGATGTTGTTCTCTGCACAAGCTGCACATCTGGTGGGAGAGGGGCTCGGTTCAGAGTTGTATGGGAGATAGTGCTTGCTTTCACCTGCCCTGCATTCACTGTCCATTTTGGTAAAAGTGCCCTCATTTTTCCTGGGGCGCCAACACTCTACTATTCACAATCATCATGGGAGCAGGGGAAACTGACCCTGCCCAGGGTTATAGGAATTAGCCATGACCCAGGGCTGGCTTATGAAAATGCTACATCTCCTTGGCCACAACCATTGGTCCAGAAATAAGGATGTGGCACAGCTGGGGCCAATGAGGCTGTTTCCCTTGAAATTTAATGGAAACTAATAAGGAAGAGAAACTCTATCTGGAAGGTTGTTAAACTTGTAGATGTATCTCTGAGATCCCCATGGCCATCTTTGTCATCCCTTGGGGAAAACGTGGCAGTAAAACAAAGCCAATAAGGAGGAAAGAGGGGCCCAGAGGTGGAGAAAGGGCCCTGGAGCCATGATACCCACTGGATCTTCCAGGAACTTGAGTGAATCATTCATGCCTCTTGGGGAGGATGTGCCAGCCACAGGCTGCACAGTACTGACAGACTCAGGAAGTCCCCAAGAGCAGGTGATCTCTAGGTGGTACCCATAACTCAGAGCTTTGACCCAGGAACCAAGACGTCCCCCTAGTCCTCCAGACATCCCTTGTGACCTCCCGTCTCACCGAAGTCCTCATGTCTCAAGCCACGTTGAGCCTCTCTGCCTGTGTTGAAGCCATTCTTTCTACTGGACTGTTTTCCTTCCCCTCCTCCTGCCCTCAGTGGACTGCTCCTCAGTCTTGAAGGTCTTTGGTTGGAAGGCTTCTTTCTTGCCTCCAAATGGGCTGATCACTCCCTTCTTCTTGTCATCTCTGAATTCTCACAACATTTATGAGGTAGCTCTGTAAACTCTGTTCCCGTCTGTCTCCCTACGGGACAGTGAGCTCTTCGAGGGCAGACATTATGTCTGGTTGATCTCCAATCCCTAACCAGCTTGCTCAAAGTCCAGCCCAGCAGTCAGAGATCCTGTGGACAGACAATGAGGAACAGATGAAGTTCTGTGAGGCCAACCAGACCGGTGGTCTTGAAAGGCTCTGTTTGGGGGTTTAGACTTTATCTTGAGAGCAGCAGGGAGCCTTTGAGGGGGTTAAGTAGAGGAGAGGTAGGACTTTGCTTGGGGTGAGACTCCCTGGCATGTTGATATGGCCTCCTACTTTGACCCCACAAGAAAGCCCCATACCTGAGTTCCATTGGCAGTTCTAGTTCTAATGTTCTGAGGTTTCTCCGTAGGCTGTGCTGGTCCTTCCGCTGGGTCTCCATGCCACACCTATGCTTTATATTCCATGCTGGGACCGCCTGCTGTGGCATCTTGACTCACTGTTTATGGGATGTTTACTTGGAAAATATCCGAAGAATATCTCCATCCTCTGACTCTGTGCTTTTCTGCATTGCTTTGGGGGAGGGGAGTGGCTAGGCTGCTGGGCTGCTATGGATTCCAAGCTCAGAGCTCCTTTTGCAAAGCAGATTTGAGACAGAACTGTGTTCATTGGCAATTTTAAGACCTTGTTGTCACCTGTTCTCACAAGGCCAAACCCAGAGGGGGAACAAGGAAGTCATGGGGGCCAATGACTCGGTTCTCCTAAGGACATAAACTTCTCAGAGTCACTCACATACAATGGTCTGCCCTTCTTCAGTTGGTGAAAAACCAGCAGAGATCAAGCAAAAAAATGAAGTTTGCTAATGTCTAGCTTTTAGAGATAAGTAGACACGTTACCCGGGCAATGGAATGGATTTGTCCCTTATCCTACACATTGGCCCTTTTGCAGCCATAGCAAAAGGATACTGGCAAAAGTTTAATTGCATGGAACAGAAGTGATGACATTTTTCAGGTAAACCTCTAATTTTCTAAGGTGACAGAATTCAAATTTATGCCTAACTACCACAGTAGCTCACACATGCTCTTTTAAGCATATATTTAGATTTGTTTTATTATAAGTTGGTTGTATTATAAGGTTGACAAAGGTGGTACCATTGTCAACCTTATAATACAACCAACTATGTACTTTGATATGAGAGAAAAGTGAATTGATGCAATTTGAGAAGTCTTTGGGGGGTACAAAGGACTCCTGCATTCAAGAAGAAAAATAATCCATGAATAGTAATAGTGGTAGGGTATGAGGAAGGAGGAGGATGGAAATTATTTTTGAGAGTTCATCTTCTCAAGGGAAAATTCAAGACCATTCACGTGGGCTATGCAGGACCCCACCATGAACTGAAGGCAACAGGGGTGCTCATTGGTTTGGTTTTCTGTGGAATGTGAATAAAGTGCAGGGAGCTTATGCAGACAACTGCAGATCAGGGAAATCTCCTCTGCTATAAAAATAGAAAGCAATTGTCATAAAAATCTGAAATTAAAAAGAATAAAAAGAGGAATAGTTGCTCAAATCTTGGAGAGTTCCTCTATCAGGTTTCAGGAAGAAATTAAACAGAATGCAAGAAAAATGTTTGATCTGTTGTCTACAGACCTTTAGAAAATGCCTAGGATGAAATAGAATTCTTGAGTTCAAACACTCAACTGTCTATAGAGGCCAGGAAACTAAACTGAGAGAACAAAGGTGGGCCTGGTGGGGACCATAGGAAAGTGGAGAGGACAGGCTTCTCTAAAAGGAGCGGCTGGTTCCAGCTCCTGCTCAGGGATGCCATGCGTGGATGCCAGATTTTCTGATTTTTAAAAGAACAAGAATCTTTACTTTTTATCTTTATTTAAAATATCCTCGATCAGAAAACACATTTTTTAAAGGGAGCCATTAAATAGACCTCAATGGTCTTCACAAAGAGAGAAGATACTGGGAAGTATCTTGGATTTAGTTTCCCCAGAAGTAGACTCCAAGACAAGGATTTGCAATCGCTTGCAAATTTGTTTAGAAGGTAATCTCAGGAATTGCTGGCAGGGCAGCGGGGAGAAAAAGTGGGGCAGGGAAGGCATCCACTAAAGCTTGTGCTAAGGAGCAGAGTACCTCTGTGGATGTGAGGGCTCAGTCCCACTAAGGAACGCCGGGAGACCCAGAGGAGGCCATGTCTTCAAGTTGTTCTATTTGAAGGAGGAGGAAGCCAGGGCATTTATTCACTGCTTCTTTCTTCTTTGGTGGAGCGCTGCTCCCAGAGTGTTCACTTGTTGGAATTTCTGTTCAGCTTCATGAGGGCTGAGCATGTCTCATGCACAATCCCAGGTGCATGAATGGTGAGTACTGGGGGGTTACAGATGGCACACTAACCACGTCCTCATATTACGGTCTGCTCTTGAAGACTTGATTGATCAAGCCTGACTGTGTGCCAAGATAATGTGTTTCTCCTCCTTAGGCACTTGGGGAAGGAACGTCACTTTGAGAACCCCTCTAAATAAGAACTTTCTTTCTGCTGCACAATGGCTGGTGATGTGCTGTGACTGGTAATCATCCTTGGTGGGATCAGCTGGAGCTATTTCTCCCATGGCATTTTGAAGGAGCACTCTGCCTCCAAATGGCATAATTTTCCTGGGCATCAACATTACTGGACAGTAACAGACCTGAGTATGGAGTTGAGGGACCTGGCTTTGGCACTAGCTTGCCATGTGATGTCGGACCATCCCAACCTGCCTGTGAGCCTCTGTTTCTCTGTTTATACACAAGTCAGCAGTCAGACAGCATCTCTTATTCTGACCTCAGGCCTTCAGATTTTGCTCTGCCTAGGGGAGGAGAGCCGGGCTTAAGATGGAATGATGCTGACATAGGGACAGCACCTGGCAGCCATTCAGTGAATGAACACCTGGCTTTGCTACCAAGATCCTGAGAACCTCCTGGTCAGTGTAGCTACAGGGAACCCAATCTCTTGCTTTGCGTATTCAAAGGGAAGTCAATGACTTTCTGAGCTGTAGGAAGTGCTGTAACCTGGGAGGTTAAGATGGAGAATCTGGGCAAATGCTTCTCTTTCCAAGGAAGATGTTGGTCTGAAAGGGGCTTGGTTTATAATGTCATGCAGTCAGCAGCCTGCAGCAGATACCTGTCACATCTCAAGCTTTGAATAAGGGAAGGTGATGGATAAGGAAACTTCTCACTCACTTTTATCCACAATGTCAGGGCAGCCTGCCCTTCTTGCCTGAGTGTCTCATTTTCCTCACCCTCCTGCCTTCCCCATTCCTTTCATCAAGGCCTTCGAGGTAATTGCTCCATGCACAAACAGCTTGCGGCCTAGTGTGCAAGTAACAATTAGTTTAGAGGCTGTGATCTATAAATTTTGAGGAGCAGGAAAGAGGACTTGGTGCACTTGGGCTATCGTTTCTAATGAAGAAAAATAGCACACCAGAAGGGATCCAGAGTGTTATTGAAGCAACTTAATATCATCTGGTCATGATTTGCAGGCCTTGATAATGTCTTGTGATCTTGGGGGAAAGAAAGAAACGGGGGTGGGGGAATGAGTTGTTGTTGTTTGTGTTTCTTAGGAAAAAAACCCTCACTCCGTGTTTATGAGATTTACGACATGCAGACCACCATCTGTATAAACCCCACCATCTTCCATCACTGTCTCTCCTGCTCTGTAAACTAGGCTGTCCAGAGAGGGACACCATAGGAATGTCGTCCTATTTATTGTTTATAAAAATAAACTGGCCTGCCGGAGATGTATGTGAGGAATTTACACGCAGCAGCTGCACAAGCAAGTGTGCGAGGGACGCGGGGGCTGAGGAAGTCGGGAGGGGAGGCAATGTGACCCCCAGCATAGCGCACGCCCTCTCCCATCAGCCCAGAGAGGACCACTTTGGGAGATAAAAGGAAAGGAGGGGAGGTGGGAGGGAGGGAGAGAGCCAGATTCAATATCCAACCAGGTCAAACCCCCTTTCTCTTTGTCAAACTAAAGCTTTGCATTTGGAATGCTGGCCTAGAAGGAGCACATCTTCCTTCTAAGAGGAGACACTAAGATGAGCCCCAAGGAGTGACCATATGTTTTTTGGGGGACCAAAGAGCAACACAAGAAACAAAGCCCCACCAGAGTCTTCCTGATGAGTCGCTGTTTTAAAAGCAGGGTAAGGTCTGTTTTTGGCTTTGACTAAGAAACAGAATCAAGTAGCGGTTGTCCCAAAGCACGTGCTTGGCTTCCATCAGCCAACCCCTGCCACAGAGCCTCATAGAACTGGCCTTAGCTTTGTTACCTGTGTGTTAGCTAGGCTGTCTCAGGAAGGTTCAGGCAGGCAGAGGGCAGATCTTCTGTCTTTAGATTTGTCTCTGAATCCAAATGACAAGACTGAGACTCAGAAGTTTAAGAATATTGTGGTTGAAACAGCAGCAATAGGCCGAGCGCAGTGGCTCACGCCCGTAATCCCAGTACTTTGTGAGGCCAAGGCGGGCAGATCACGAGCTCAGGAGATCGAGACCATCCTGACCAACATGTTAAAATCCTGTCTCTACTAAAAATGCAAAAAAAAATTAGCTGGACGTGGTGGCACGTGCTTGTAGTCCTAGCTACTTGGGAGGCTGAGGCAGAAGAATACCTTGAACCTGGGAGGCAGAAGCTGCAGTGAGCTGAGATCATGCCACTGTACACCAGCCTGGAGCCAGAGTGAGATTCCATCTCAAACAAACAAACAAACAAACAAAAGAAATAGCAGCAATAGATAGCTCCATGAACCCTTTTATAAGTGGGAAAATGGAGGCCCAGGTGACAGAGTGACTCACCCATCCTGTAAGTGGTCAGGACAAGGCTGAGATTAGGCTTCAGGTCACCTGGCTCATGGGAGCCATCCTTCCACTAGCCTTCCAGCCAGTCTACATCTGTTTGTTCATGCCCTGGGGCTCTCTGTCCCCATCATTCTCCAGACAGAGGCCGGAGTGATCTTTAAAAATGTTAGGTCAGCCAGGCGCGGTGGCTCACACCTGTAATCCTAGCACTTTGGGAGGCCAAGGCAGGCAGATCATGAGGTTAGAGATTGAGACCATCCTGGACAACATGGCAAAACCCCATCTCTACTAAAATACAAAAAATTAGCTAGGCGTGGTGGCACGCACCTGTAGTCTCAGCTACCTGGAAGGCTGAGACAGGGGAATCGCTTGAACCCGAGAGGCGGAGGTTGCAATGAGCTGAGATTGCATCACTGCACTCCAGTGTGGGAGACAGAGAGAGACTCTATCTCCAAAAAAAAAAAACAAACCTAGGTCAATCCCCTATTTAAAGCCATTCTGTGGCTTTTAATAGCAATTGGAATAAAACCTAGAGTTCTTTTACTACATGATACAGTCCCTGCCAGTGTTCTTAAACTTTTCATCTGAGCTCTCGGTGGAACCTGTTAGCTCTAGGTACAATGGCCTTTTTTTCTGCTCCTTGGCCATGCCAAGCACCCACTTCAGGGCCGCAGCCCCTGCTCTTCTCTCCATCTGAATCTTCTTCTCTGGAATCATCTTATTGCTACATCTTTCTCACCACACAATCTAGGCTTCACTGCCGCTTCCTCAGAGAGCGCTTCCCAGACTGTTTAATACAGCATCCCCATGCCACAAACCACTCTCAAGCTCATTGACAAGCTTCACTTTAGAGGAAAGAATGATGTTTTTCTTCAGAGCATTTATTACAATTGGAAATAAAATATTTACCTGTTTGTTTATAGGTTTTCTTTGCTCACTATTTGTCTGCCTTAAGGGTGAAAGAGTTTTCTTGTTCTCTTCTGCATGGAGTCTTCATTCATTCACTCACGTATTCAGCTATATTTACTGGATTCACTTGTAACTGATGATTCCAAAGAAACCTACATTCCATTAAAAAGGTCAATAATAAGTATTAAAAATTGTAAATAGTTTATTAGTGTAAGGTTCTGAGCCCAGTGCCTGGTACTTAGTATCTGCTTTGCAAACATTGAAGTTTTGTGCTAACTCAGCAATAGAGATTATTAGGTGAACTTATCTTCAATGAATTTATAGTTAAATGTAGGAGCCTGATGTGTTTAAAGATAGATTATATGAGATGGGGCTACTATCTCCTTAGAGAGGTTAACTGAGGCCAAGAGGCCATTGATAAGATCATCGAGCCTGCTGAGGTTGTTTGGACGAGCAGTCATGCCCAGCAAGGGGTTAGAGAAGATGACCTCTGAAGTCCTCCTGCCAGCCTGACCCTGTTTTTTCTGCTGCATGAGGTGGCTCCCATTTAGTCAGAGTTGTCTAAGTGGTATAGACCTTCCGGGGCGGGGAGGGGATGGTAAATGACAGGCAGTTACTCCCGCAACACTCACTTGCCTGCTAACGTGGTGCCATTTACCAGCGGTTTTCATGTAGTCTTTAAAGCAGGGCTTCTCAACCTGAGGGAAGAAATCTTGAAACTGCATGCATCGTACTTTGTGGATATACAAAGTGTATAGACATACATTTTTTTTTTTCCTAAGGAGAAGGACAATAGTTTTCATCAGTGTTTCCAGGGCATTCTGTGTCTCAACATAAGCTAAGCACCACTTAGTTAAGTTGTCAACATTTAGGGTATTTCAGAATTATGAATCTACCTTTTAACTTATTTAAAAATACAGCTTTCTTCCTAATTTGGGGTGACATTTCTAAACCTACTAAATTCATTTAGTTTCATGTTTGCTGATTCAATAAATATTTAGTGAGCAACAGATAGGGCCCAGCACTGCTGTAGGTTCTGCAAAAACAGCAAGGCCAGGTCAAAGGAAGTTCCTGCTCTAAGGTTCCCTTCTGGGAGGCAAGGAGAGAACAGACTAAACAAGTAAATAAACATGTAAGATAACGTCAGTTCGTGCTAAGTGCTCTGGAGAAACTAAAGCTGAGTGATTCCCTAGAGAAGGAAGAGGGCATTGCTTTCTATTGAATGATTGGGGAAGGTCTCTTTGCCTAGGGAGCATTTGAGCAGAGACCTGAATTGACTAGATAGAGTCAGCTACACAAAGATTTAGGAGAAGAATATTTCAGGCATTTTAAGCAAAGAAAACTGCTTATGCAAATGTTCTGAGGCAGAAATCAGCATGGTGCATTCCACAGATGCAATGAGGCAGTGTGATTCTAGAGTCATGAATAGGGGGAGAGGTGATATAAGCTGAAGCAGAAACGTAGGTGGAGGCAGGGGCACTAGGGCCTGGTAGGACTTAAGAATATGAATTGGATTTTCATGTTATGGGAAACCACTGGAAGTTATTACCAAGGCCACATAGTTTCCCATGGCATGAGATGCTTCTACAATATGGATGTGTTCATCTATTTGGATAGAATAGCAATGCTCCCTTATTCTTTTAAGAAAAGACAAAGGCTGCGACCTTCCAAATTGAGTTTAGAGTACTACATTGTATCCCATAAACGTGCATTTTTGTGTCACTTAAAAATAAAACAAATCAAAATATCTTCATTAATAAGCCCTGCAGTTGAAAGAAACTCTGCTAAGGTACACTGAGAGAATGTGAGGCCACCTATGCTTCAAGAAGGCAACCTTTTCTATTACAATACAAAGCAGCTTAGCTCACAGTGTCTTCAACCTCTGCATCATAGATGGGGAAAGCTGGGGCAACTCTGCATAAGTAGACAGCCTCTTAGAGCATTTTTTTCAAAATAAAGCGTATCTTTCCCCAGATTTTAAATGAGCCTTTATTCCTAGAAGAAAACAAATCAATAAAGGCATGTGCATAGCTCTGTGCTTACATTTATAAAATTAGTTTAGGAACGGTTTTAAAAAAAAAGCTAGTGTAAAACAGGTCTCTCCTAAATTGGGTCCTTTAGGAAGCAGACTCTGAGATAGAGATTAGCAAGTGGGAAGTTGATAAAGGAAGACTCTTGAGATCCATGCCTGTGAGGGAAAAGAAGGAAGCAGGATTGGGGCTGAGGGAGTGGCTGGGCTGTGATGCTGTCACAGTAATGCAATGATCCCATGGGAAACTCTGAAGCTGGGCTGGCTGCTGATCAGGGTGGTGGTTGCTAAAGATTGGGGTGACTGTGGCAATTTTAAAAAATAAGACAACAGTGAAGTTTGCCACATCAATGGACTCTTCCTTTCATGGAATATTTCCCTGTAGCATGTGATGCTGTTTGATCGTATTTTTCCCATAGTAGTACTTTTTTCAAAATTAGAGTCAATCTCTCAGACCATGCCATTGATTTATTGACTAAGTTTATGTATTATAACATTCTAAATCATTATCATTTCAACAATCTTTGTGGCATCACCACTAGGAGTAGATCCTATCTCAAGAAACCACTTTCTTCACTCATCCATGAGAAATAAGTTCTCATTCATTCAAGTTTGATCATAGGATTGCAGTTATTCAGTCACACATTTTTGGATTCTATTTCTAATTCTAGTTTTCTTAATATTTCCATGGCATCTGAAATTATTAACTCCACTGAAGCCTTTAAGCCCTACTACTCATTCATGAGGATTGGAATCAACCTCTTCTAAACTCCTGTTAATATTGGTATTTGTGAATCATGAATGTCCCTAACGACATCTAGAATGGTGAATCCTTTGCAGAAGTTTTTTAATTTTTTTGCTTAGCTCCATCAGAGTAATTACAATTTGCAGAAGCTACAGCTTTATGAAATGTATTTCTTAAATAATAAGGCTTAAAAGTCAAAAGTATTCATTGATCCATGGGCTACAGAGTAGATGCTGTGTTAGCAGGCATGAAAACAACCTTAATCTCCTTGTATGTCCTATCAGAGCTCCTGGGTGACCAGGTGCATTGTAAGCGAGTCTTAATATGTTGAAAGGAATCTTTATGTTCTGAGCAGTAGGTCTCAATAGTGGACTTAAAATATTCAGTAAACCATGTGATGAACAATTGTACTATCATCTAGCCTCTACGCTACATGTAGAGCAGGCATAGTAGATTTAGCACAATTCTTAGGGTTCTAGGATTTTTGGAATGGCAAATGAGCATTGGCTTCAACTTAAAGTCACAAGCTGCATTTGTTCCTACAAGAGAATCAGCCTGTCTTTTGAAACTTTGAAGGCAGGCATTGACTTCTCTCTAGCTACAAAAGTCCTAGACGGCATTGTCTTCCAATAGAAGGCTGTTTCATCTACATCGATAATCTGTTGTTTAGTGTAGCCACCTTCGTCAATGATCTAAGCTAGGTCTTCTGGATAATTTGCTGCGGATTTTACATCAGCACTTGCCACTTCACATTGTACTCTTATGTTATGGAGATGGCTTCCTTCTTCTTTCCTTAAACTTCATAAACCGTTTTCTGCTAGCTTCAAACATTTCTTCTATAGCTTTCTTACCGTTCTCAACCTTCACAGAATTTAAGAGAGTGAAGGATAGCTGCTAGGAGGAACTTGGTGTATATGCCTCTTTGTTAATGTCTTTCCAGAGAAGATCTCCAAAAACATCTTAGAAACCTAGCCAAATTCTCTTTACATCCCCTTGGCTTGAATTTTTTCATGTGCTCATTACAAACCCAAGCACTGGGAAAGAGGAAAATATATTCTGAATAGCTTTCAGTGTTTCTTAATTTTGGAATTATGGCCATTTTGGTTAAGATAATTCTTGACTATAAGCAATTGCTCATGCATCTCAGGACATTTAGTGTTCCTGGTATCTGTCCACTAATTGTCAATAACACCTCTTGTATTAGTTGTCTATTGCCACTAAAAAAAATTGCCACAAACCTAATGGCTTAAAATGACACAAATTTATTCTCTTATAGAGCTGAAGATCAGACATATTTTATTTTATTTTTGACATGGGGTGTCACTCTGTCACCCAGGCTGGAGTGTAGTGGTACATTCTCTGTTCTAGGCAATCTCTACCTCCTGGGTTCAAGCAATGATTCTCGTGCTTCAGCCTCCTGAGTAGCTGGGACTACAGGCATGTGCCACCACTCCTGGCTAATTTTTGTGTTTTTAGTAGAGACAGGGTTTCTCCATGTTGGCCAAGCTGATCTCGAATCCCTGACCTCAACTGATGAGCAAGATTAGACATTTAAAATCAAGATGTTGGCAGGGCTATATGCCTTCTGCTGTTTTCAGGGGGAGAATAAATTTTTCTTGCCTTTTTTAGCTCCTAGAAGCCACCTGTATTCCTTGGCTTGTCATTCCTTCCTGACATCATTCCAACCTCTTGCTTCCACTGTCGCCCCTCCTGTGACTCCCCTGACCCTCCTGCCTTGCTACTTGATGGACTTGTGATTACAATGGGTCCAACCAGATAGTCCAGGATGGGTCTCTTAATCTTAAGATCCTAACTCAATCACATATGCAAAGTCCCTTTCCCCATATAAGGTACCATATTCATGGGGTGAATGGGTGCTGAGGCTGACAGTGAAATAAGCATTTGAGCATCCATGAAGAGTGGCAGATATCCTGCAGCCTCCTTCGCCAGCTGAGGAGGGATTTCTCATCCTTTGAAGATTAGGATCCGGGCATCTTTGGGGCCAGTACTCAGCCTACCACACCCTCATTCCTTTTAACCCCCATCTCTTTGTAACAACTGAAAGTTGCCTATTGAGTCACATAAGCTTTCTAGGATGAGATCCCACAACAAAATGGGTGTTCTTTTGGGAATGATTGGAGGAGCAATGAAGGCTAAATGGGTAAGCAGAAATATTCACAATATTATCACGTTTATTTTCAAAGTACTTTTTCTTATCTTCTGATTTCTTTGTTTCCTCAGTATGTTTTGTCATAGATGTAACATTGCCTTAAATCTGAGTGTGAATTTTAAAACATTTTTCTCCTGTTTCTTGAATTTTCTGTTTTCTCTGGGGTCATTTTTTTTACTTGCTTGTTAGTTTGGGGCTGCAAGTTATCCTCAATGGATTTGCCACCTGGTTCTTGATCTTCGGTTGCCCATTCCCATGTTCCAGTTATGTGCTTGATTTACACAGCAAGTATTCTCCATTTTGGTTTTACAATTCTGCTGCCCAACTCACCTTCCTTTCATTTGCTTCATGGTAGAATGAGGTGATTTGAACCTTGGCATATGGTGGTGAGAGTTTGGGGTGGGTGTGACAACTAGTAGGTTATCCCCTCCTTTATATGTCAAGATATAAAAAGCCAATTTATATCTTGACATATTGGCAGGAGCCAATTGACAGACATATCAGGAGCCCTAGTCCAGGTCTTAGGTGTAAGCCATCATTTGCTCAGCATGCTAAGAGTAGGGAATAGAACAGAGGAGCTTGAGAGAACTTTATTACCTCGATTTCTTTTCCTCTTGCTGCTTCTGCTCTGCCTGTCTACAGGTAAAAGGCTTATAGCTCTCCAGGGTCAAGAAAGAATGCCTTCCACCGTTGCAGGGGCCTTCTCTGGGTGCTGTGGACTCCATCTTCCCCTTCTATGACTCACACATTAGTAGGATCCCATACACTTTCTGTGTTTCAGAAACAATGTAGATTCCCTGCTCTCCTTAAGGATCCCTTCCTCTTTGTCTCAGCGATCTTTGGGTTCATAGAGCTATTCCACGAGTATTGAGAAAAAAAAAAAAGATGAAAGTGGGTGATTCCTCTCCCAATTTGAACTGAAAATCTGTCTTCAGTTTTAAAATGGTTTTATAGCGTTAGTTCTTAGGTATCAAGATTTAGAAATCCAGTCTCAGTTGAAATGCCCTGCTATAATTTTATATAAAAGACAATGAAATGGTTAAACCCAGGCAGGCTAACAGTGAAATAAGCATTTGAGCAGAATGAAGAGTAGGAGAAGCCCCACAGCCTCCTTCACTAGCTGAGGACGGATTTCTCATAGAGGTAGACTCATTTCCTGTCCTCAGGAGTCACCATATGGCCACCAGAGAACAGGACACTGGGTGAGGGCAGAAAGAACTGGCAACCGTGGGGAGGTAGACCTGCAGAGTGTGACCCCAGGGGCCCATGTTACAATTTTCCTACAATTTTCACAGCCAGCCCGAGGCTGCCCTTTCAAATTCTGGAATGTCTTGGAGCTGGACCCATCCAATTGCCCTGGGGAAGATCATTCACATTCCATTGCAAGAGCTGCCGCCTTTCAGTCGCCTTGTAGTCTTTAGGGATGATGTGGCGGAGGGAGTGTTTTCTATCCTCATGTACCCCCTGACCCTCACATGGAGGAAGGGGCGAGGTGGCTTCCTGGAACCGTCCCAACCACTGCTTTGTCTAAAGTCTAAGGCAGCTGAAGAGAGGATCTGGGATGCCAGGCCTGTGAACCCTGCACCCTGGCCAACCATCCAGACCTTCTCTGAACACCAAAAGGTGGAGATACTGTAGGCCCAAGGATTCAGGGGACAAGAGGGACAAACCTGTAGATTCTGGAAGTTTAACCAGGGGGAGCTGCAGTTGATACTAAAATGGTGGATGGGCATCAGAATGAGGAGTGGGGTCGGGGGGTTGCCTCCTGCCATTGTCTCACCAACACTGAATATTTCTTTCTCTCTGATAATTATCCTTTTTTAGTGGGTTTTATTGCTAATTTGTTAAAATTATATAAGCAAGGAGCCAATGTACGCTTCCTATAAACCCACTACTTCTTATCCAAAGTCTGTCACATTTTAATAAAGATTTAACCTTATTCTTGAGAGCATGTGCTTTATTTAGCATTTATTACTATTAGCAGTAGTAATATTAAGTATTCAGTGGGTAACTGCTGTTATTACTCATCAGTGCTTTCATCAAGTTGTTCACTTTTGTAAGAAGCTCTCCTTCCCGCTTTACCATATTCAAATGACTCCCTGGTCTTCACTGTCTCCAGGTATCAATTGTTGCCCTATGTTGTAGGAGCCATTGTTGGAATTTTCAATCCACTTCAGTGAAACTGAGAACTCTATGGCTCTCATCTCATTTTTCCAAGTCATTTTCCTGAGTAAGAAGCGTTTTCTTAAAACATTGTATAAAAGATGGTAGAGAAAATGGCTCAGGCATCTTGGGAGGTGGGGTGTCTACTGGTTGAAAGAAGACCATGGTGTCACAGAGACTGGGTAACGACAACCTTCTGTGGGCAAGCGGTGGAATAATGGGCCCTTTAGTTAATTTTTTTTAAAGTAAAATCTTGTTGATGATGCCCCTCCCCTCTAAAACAGACAAGATGTTGTTTCAATGTCTAAACATTCTGGGCTGGTATACTAGTCATGAGATGATGTGGTAGATTGTAAAAAATGACCACAAGTTCCTCCCCTCCCTATATTTGCAATGTGACTTTACTGCCACCTCCACAAGAGATAGAGTCTGTATTTTCACCACCATGAGTCTGAACTTGAGACTTGCTCTGATCCATAGACTGTGGGAGTTCTTATCATAGGCCTCAAAAGGTGTTGTAGCTTCTACTGTTGCTCTCTTACTGTATGGAGGCTGAAGTGAATAAGCCTGGGCAAGCCTACTAGAGATTGAGAATACATGGAACAGTGATGGGATATCCAAGCTGAAGACTCCTAAGCCAGTCAGCTTCCAATCAACATACCCATGGACTGCAGTTATAGGAGTGACTTGAGTGAAACCAGCAGAAGAACCACTCAGCTGAGCCAAACCCAAATTGCTGACCAAAGAATCATGAGCAAGTAAAATGGTAGGTGTTTTAAATCACTAGGTTTTGGGGTGGTTTATTATAGGTATAGGCAAGAGATGTATTGATGCAAATGTTCTCTCTTTTTTTCCATTTTCCTTAGTGTTGACAGGCTAGATTATGATGCAGTAACAACTCCAATGTTTCAGCAGCTTGGACCATAAAAATTAATGTCTTCTACGTGTCCATGTTGCATCAGTTGGGGGCTTGGTTCTCTGTCTCTATAATCTGGCATGTAGGCTGACATGACAAGTGTTGCTGGGTATTATAGTAGAGAAAACAGATCTCTAATGATATTTTCCTTAGCAATTAAATTTTCTATACTGGAAGTGACACATCATTTCTACATGCAACTCATGTAACTTTGCTCAAACACAAGAGGCCAGGAAATAGTCCTGTGATGTGCAGAAGAGGTGAGAGCCAGACATATTTGATAAACACCATTAATAACTACCTATAAGCCAACCCAGTAAGAGGAGAAAATGGTGGAAATTTCTTCTGCCCACCCCTAAAAAAGGGAGGCTGGGCACAGTGGCTCATGTCTATAATCCCAGAACATTTGGAGTCTGAGATCCGGTGGATCACTTGAGGTCAGGAGTTCAAGATTAGCTGAGCCAACATGGCGAAACCCTGTCTCTACTAAAAATACAAAAATCAGCCAGGTATGATTACCCAGGCATGATGGCACATGCCTGTAATCCCAGCTACTGGAGAGGCTGAGCCACCATAATCACTAAACCCAGGAGGCAGAGGTTGCAGTGAGCTAACATCACACCCTTGCACTCCAGCCTGGGCAACAGAGTGAGACTTCATCTCAAAAAAAAAAAAAAAAAAAAAAAGAAAGTGGAGAAGGTACAGAGAGTGTAGTGGTAGGTGGTCAAGTTTACCGAACATTGCTTAATCTTTTATCCACTGAAGAATGTCCAAAGCAATGGCAATCAGAAACTCAACTTTTCCTTTTCTCAACTTGTGTCCAAGGTGGGAAAATCTCTTAGTTCTACATAATATTGTGTCTCATAGTTAAAAGTAAATTTGGAGGTGTGATATTTCAAGATTAAGTGAAGTTCTTCAGAAGAAACAGAGGGAATCCCTTATCAGAGCAGATAAGGAGAGATAGTCTCCTTGAAGAGTGCACTTCAAAAAGGAGAATGTTCAGACTCCAGGAAAATAACCATTGTCTAGTGAGGTGGGTCCACCCTTTATAAAAAGCTTCGTTCTCTGTCTCTATAAACTGGCATGTAGGCTGATATGACAATGTTGCTGGGTATTACAGTAGAGAAGCATTTACATCTTCTATCACCGCATGGTATCTAAGAAGACAAAGAAGCACTCTAAGAAAGTTTCTCCTCTGAAATATAAAGTCTGTATGTTTGTAACATTTCTGACTCGTTTCTCTCCAAATTTTCATTCCTCTTAACCCTTACACCAACTCAAGGGGAATCAGTGAGTCACACCACTGTCACCACTGAGAAGGGCAGAAGTCCTAAGACCACACGACTGCAATGGCCCAAACAGAACTTCTACCTGGGTGTCTAGGAGCTTATTACAGTTTTTTGGTTTTGTTTTTTTTCTAGAAAACTGTTACCTCAATGTACCCTTTGCAGAGGATAGGTGGGAATTCACTCTTCAACTGCTTTCTATATTTAGGTAGAAGAGTTCTGAGGTTTAACAGGTGTTATATTACATTAATAGAGCTATTTGGTTGCTCACTTCCATTGAATCAAGGGTTATGAGACAGCTATGGTTTGACTTATAAAAGCATTGTGAAGAAATCCATTCACTTAATCATCAATGTGTTTATTGCACAGCTAGTAAGTGCTGGAAACTTGGTCCACAGTGCTGTATTAGAAAGACATGAACCTTGCCTTTCTTTCAAGAAGCTTACTCTCACATTGCATGTGTGTGCCAGCATGTGTGCTCATACCTGCACATTGTAAGGGTAGCTTCGTCCATTCAGGCTGCTATAACAAAATTGCTTAGACTGTGTAATTGATAAACAACAGAAATGTATTTCTCACAGTGCTGGAGGCTGGGAAGTCCAAGATCAGGACACTGGCAGATTTGGTGTCTGGTGATGACTTGCTCTCTGCTCCTCAGGTGATGCCTTGTTGCTGTGTCCTCACGTGAAGGAGGGAACAAAGTGGCTCCCTGGAGCCTCATTTTTTTCCTTTTTTCTTTTTTTTTCAATTTATTGTACTTTAGGTTCTGGGATACATGTGCAGATCATGCAGGATTGTTGCATAGGTACACACATCACAATGTGGTTTGCTGTCTCCATCCCCCTGTCACCCACATCTGGCATTTCTCCCCATGTTATCCCTCCTCGACCTCCCCACCCACCCCTGCTGTCCCTTCCTTGGCCTCCACAACAGACTCCAGTGTATGATGCTCCCCTCCCTGTGTCCATGTATTCTTATTGTTCAACCTGCACCTATGAGTGAGAACATGCAGTGTTTGGTTTTCTGTTCTTGTGTCAGTTTGTTGAGAATGATGGTTTCCAGATTTATCCATGTCCCTAGAAAGGACATGAACTCATTGATTTTTTATGGCTGCATAGTATTCCATGGTGTATATGTGTCACATTTTCCTTGTCCAGTCTATTATCAATGGGCATTTGGGTTGGTTCCAGGTCTTTGTTACTATAAACAGTGCCACTATGAACATATGTGTGCACGTGTCCTTATAATGGAATGATTTATAATCCTTTGTGTATATGCCCAGTAATGGGATTGCTGGGTCAAATGGAATTTCTATTTCTAGGTCCCTGAGGAAGTGCCACACTGTCTTCCACAATGGTTGAACTAGTTTACACTCCCACCAACAGTGTAAAAGTGTTCCTATGTCTACACATCCTCTCCAACATCTGTTCTATTTTAATGATTGCCATTCTAACTGGCATGAGGTGGTATCTCAATGTGGTTTTGATTTGCATTTCTCTAACAATCAATGATGATGAGCATTTTTTCATATGTTTGTTGGCCTCATATATGTCAAGTGTCTGTTCATATCCTTCTCCTGCTTTTGGATGGGTTTGTTTATTTTTTTCTCATAAATCTGTTTTAGTTCTTTGTAGATTCTGGATATTAGCCCTTTGTCAGATGGGTAGACTGCAAAATTTTTTTCCCATTCTGTTGGTTGCTGGTTTGGAGCTTCTTTTTTTAAGGGCACTAATCCCATTCATGAGGGTGAAGCTCTCATGACATAATCACTCCCCAGAGGCCCTACTTCTTAACACTATCACATTGGGTTAGGTTCCAACATATGAATTTAGGGGGAAACATTAACATTCAAACCATAGCAATGATGTTGAAGATAACAGTAAAAATTTGCATATGTGTATACAGCAAACACTTACATATTGTGACAACTATGCTGAAGAACTATGAAAATACCTGATTTCTAGTCCTAAATTGCCAGCTGACTTGCTGTGGACCTTGGGTAAGTCATCCTTCTTTCTCTTGACCTATTTTTATTTTTCACCTAAAGAATGAGATTGTTTTTCTCAGGCTGCATTAGACACGTCTGAGTGTTTTGGACTGAGCATGTATTACCTGAACAATCAGAAAAAAAGGCAGTAAAGACTAAGAAGATGAGGACAAAGCAGAGGAGGAGGAAGTGAAGAAGGTGGAATTCCAGCTTGGATCTTCTGTGACTTGTGTGTCTGAAATTCTGCTGATTTTCCTGCACTCAGTTGGATTTTTGCATCTTGTTTGTTTTATTCTTTTGAGGTCTTGGCAACTGAGACTATGTTCTCTTATCTAGTGAACCTAATTTTTATACACAACAAATTGTGATCCTCACATCTGTGGGGGGCAACAGAGTCAAAGAGATGTGTTTCTACCTCAATAAATGAATGACAGTTTGGAGGCTAAGCTGAGTTTATCTTTGTCCTGGCTTGGAGCACTCTGTCCCCCTTTCTGTTGCTTCTTCAGAACTGTTTTTATCTTGGTATTAACCTCCTTGTGTTTAAATATCTTGTTGTGACTTTCCTGGCTTTTGTGTTTCAGGCAAGTTGTTTGAACATCTTTTTTTGGTTTAGAATTCTTTAAAAATGCCATGTGATTTCACTGATCTTACCAGAAACCTATAAAAACACATTACTTTAAAAATAACTCCCATAAAACCTCTTACTTGTGAAAAGCTTTCATTCTAATAAAAGTGGAGCTAACCAAAACCTTTTAAAACTGCTTGCAGGCATACATGGGACTTGGCATGTCCAGACTATACTACCTCTATTGGTGATGAAGATACCAGATCTCTATTCTGTCTTTAGGAACGTTGGTTCAAGACAAATTAACTCACCTACTTTAGAAAAAAAGAAATCTAATATATGAGACTAGTAACACCCCAATGAAGGCCATGCATGCTACATTTTGCCAACATAGCCACTGGGATTCTACAGTCTTTTCCGTTGTGTGTGAGGTTGTGGTTGATTTTTCCCCTCTTTCCTTTTAGTTTCCTAAATATAGAATTAATGGGTTGTAGGGAAAATCAATGATTGTTCTTACTTGAGTTTGGAGAGTGGAAAGAAAATATCCCTGTTTCTGCAGGCTTCAAAATTCCCTTTGGGTTGCTTGCCATCACGTGCCAATTTCATTTTCAGATTAGATTCATGACAACAGCTGTAAAGTCTGTGATGACAAGGAGATGGAAGACGGTGTCAGTGATATAGGGGAGAGGGAGTGGCTCTCATTGTCAGGCCCTGGTTAGCTGTGCCATATTGGCTGCCGCAAACTTCCCGGTGGAAGATTTTGAAAGTACAGACTCATGGGCTGCTATTTAGAGAGGCCTGAAATGGGGCTCCAGAATTTAACTTGTTTTCATTTTTCCTAAAAAGATGCTCACATGACTCAAACGTGCAGCCAGTTTAAGAACCAGAGGTGTAAAAGACAAAACCCAGCAACAACAAAAGATAAATAAATAAATAATTTCCATTCAAGAACCATGAAGGAGACATGATTTGCTGATGGACCAGTGAAGCTTACACCAGCCCTCTCCAGAATGTATCCTTTGGATTATGAGAGCCTGGAGAAAAGGAGCTAAGGCCAACTAACTATGGGAAAAGTTCCAAGCTATATCTCTCTCTCCCAGATTCCCTGGTTCTCTAAATAATATATAAAACGTACCAGGATGATTTCTACTGAAGACCTGTTCAGTGCTTAGATGATGTTTCTGTGCTTCTCAGATGAACTTGACTGTAGAATCACTTCTGCTAATTGTTAACATCTTTCAAGAATGCAGTTTTCCTAATGCCCTGCTGGTGAGCTGTGAGAGTGCCATTCCTCCTACAAGGAAGGACTAGGGCACTGTCTTGAGTGACTCCCAAAATGCATCTTGAGAATAACTTTCATTCCCTTAGAGCCCAACCCTCCCCATATTTTAAGTGGGTGACCTGGAGGGGAGGTCTCTGTATTCCTTAATAAGAGAGAAGTTACTTTATTTTGCTTTATTTTTATGGCTGAAGGTGTCAATCAAGGCATTTCAGAAAATGTCACCCCACCTCCACAGAACTGTTACTGTTCAGGAGGCCCATGCTGCTCGGTGGAGATTCTTGGAACATTCAGAGGTTCTCCTCATTAGCAGACCGGTGGGAACCAAAACACGTTTCTTTTGAGTAGCTGCACGTCAACTTAATCTGCTTGGTCTGGTAGTCACCAAGCATGATAGCAAATGGCTTGCAATGACTGGTGATCTACTATGTGCCAGATGCATAACCTGTATCACTTCTAATTTTTACAATGCCCCACAAATCAGCCCCTAATTTATGGAAGAGAAAATTGAAGCTTGGAAAAGCTAGCTTGCCTACTTGGTGAGTGACAGAATGAACTGGTTGCCTTTCAAACCAAGGCTATTTTCTCTTCAAACAAGTCTCAAAAAGATAATTTTTTTCTTTACCTTTCCATACAAGAGTTTCTCCTTCCATTTTCTTCCCCATTTCCTTAGGTTTGCATTGATTTTCTTTGGTTATCTTGAAGACAGAGAGAATGTAATGGTAGAGTCATTTTTCCCCCTCTGGGCTCTTATTTCAGTGACAATCAGGCATTTTACTGTCTAAACAAGATGGAGATTGATCCAAGTTGGGCCAAAAGCTCAAAGACCATAATCTTCTAATTCTATAAGGCCCTACATCCATAAGAGTAAGTTTGTTTAGATTTGATAAAGCACAACAGCCAGCAGAAGAGTCAAAAATATGTGTTCATGTTGCTCTAAGGAATCTCTTTTCAGAAATTTGCTTTTCATTTGTTCTGTCTACCCAACCTCAGGCCTTGCTCACCTTTACACCAAGAAAAGTCAATATTCTCTATATGCCTCCAAAGTGGTATCTATTCCTAGTTCCAGATGCTTGGATTCCAGCTGGCTCTTTCTAGAAGTAGGGTGGAGTCAACAAGTGGAAGGAGGTGAAATCCCAGGTAGTCATTATGAGTCTTGTTTGGGGAAAAGAGTAGTGAGTATCCCAAGCTCATTCTCACGGAACACAAATACAGTTCTCAAGGCTGACTGTCATTGCTCCTGCTGGGCCATAGCATCTGCCTCATTTGTTCCTCTAGACCCAGAACTACTAGTGATAGTTCTGGACCTTGTAAAGTTCTCTGAATGGTGCTATTGAAGGAAACACCAGATGTCAGTGTTGTTTCTTTTTGTTGTTGTTTGTTTTTTTCTTTTTTTGAGACAGGGGCTCACTCTGTTGTTCCGGCTGGAGTGCAGTGGCATCATCACGGCTCTCTTTCAACCTCCTGGGTTCAAGGGATCCTCCCTGCTCAGCCTCCTGAGTAGCTGGGACTACAGATGCATGCCACCGTGCCCAGCTAAGTTTTGTATTTTTTGTAGACATAGGGTCTCACTATGTTGCCCAGGCTGTTCTCAAACTCCTTGGCTCAAGGGATCTGCCCACCTCGGCTTCCCAAACTGTTGGGATTACAGGTGTGAGCCATGTCACCTGACCCAGTGTTGTTTCTTTGAAAACAAGTAAATATTTCCTCAAATCCTGTTTCTTACCTCTTATCTAAAAATTATACTGGTTCAAAACAAAAGTGGAACTTTGGTCATTGTTTCTGAGAGTGTGAATGTGAAAGTGACTGATAACGTCTCAGTTTCCCATTGACAAGGACAGGGGAGGCGCCGGGAATCCTGGCGCTTAGGAAGAGGATTAGCGCCTCCAGTCTAGGTCTTCACAGAAGGCCCTGCTCTGCCTCCCCGGGAACACTCTGTCTGGGTTGCTGCTTCAGCTAGCAACGGGGAGTTGTGGCCCCTGCGTTCATTCCATGCTGACACCTGTCATTTCTGCCACCCAGAAGCTGGCAAGCTGAGTTGAGTCTCTTCGTCTCACGTGTTGCGACAGCCTCTGGAAATACCAGCACATCTTCCATGTTTCTTGACTCTCTTATTAACACAGATTTTGAAGACCTTAAAAAAAACTGAATATATTTCTTGTTCTCAACAAACAGCTTTTCAAACAACTGTATTATTTATTCATTAGTATTACATTCAGAGTGCAGCGCTTCATGTTACTTGGAGAAATAAATGAAAGAAAAGCAATATCGCTCTAATCCTCAATTTAGAGCTGTCGTGGGGCCTGGAACAGTTCTATCGTAAAGCTCTGTCCTGGACAGCCCAGCATGTCTCTCTCCACTGTTTATATGTCTCTTTATCAGTCTATCTGCCCAAGATGGACCAACCTAGTCATTTTGTGGGCTCAACAAATATCTTGATCCATTTTGTGAATGTTTTCAGTTTGGCTAAACTTAAAACACATTTTCCCCAAGCACTTTTTCCTCTTAATTTTTAAACTCGTATATTTTAAGGAAAATTTAGCCCATGTGTTTCTCATTATTCCTGATTCATTTGCACTTAACTCATCAAAATGTTGCTTTGCAAAAGTTGTTTGCTTTCCAAGAAGACTCCTGAAGCTCTTTTTTGTACATTCAGCCTGCTCCCCTCTTTTGTCCTTCCCTTTCTTTTTTTTTTCTTTCAGAGGCACACTTTTCTTGGAAATGGGAATTTTTGCCCCCAGCAACAGATATATTGACATATTGTAGGAAAAGCTAACCCTGGTGTGGACTCAATCTTCTACCTCAGTTGTACCTGGCCACCCCTTCATAGCATTTGTGTTCAGAAGAAACATGTGCTTGTGCAGTGAGGAATGGTCACTTTTTGTTCTCTTGACCAGAAAACAAACGTTGGGAGCTAGCAAAAAGCAATTTAGAATGTAAACTTTAGAGCTTTTAGATTAAATCAGATATTAAATTCATTGAATTTTACTTTTCTCATCTGTGAAATAAGGGCAGCAATAGTACCTGTTGCATAGTGAGAATTAATTGATATACTTTACATAAGGAGGGCAATACATGATAAGCACATTGTAAGTGCTCAGTTATCACCTTCTTGATTTTGCATGAATTTGCCCAGAATCACACATCTTTTCTCCATGAGATACTCAGGATGTTTTATTTAAATCATCCCAGAAATAGACCCTGAGTCTAGGATTCAAGTGCAGGTAATTGGTTCACATGATTTTAGTCTCATCAGGTTTCACTTGGTGAGTTCGAAACCTGACGAGACTCAGGAAGGAGTTGAAGTTTGAGTCCAAAGGCAGTTAAGAGCCATTGTTACGGGTGAGGTCCAAAGTCAGTTTATTGGACAATTCCCTCTTACTTGGGGGCCGTCAGCCTTTTCTTCTGTTCAGGCCTTCAACAGATTGAATGAGGCCCATCCGTATTCTGGAGAACAATCTGCTTTACTTGAGGTCCATGATTTACATGTAAATCTCATCCCTTACTCATCCCTCATAAAAACCATCCAGAATAATGTTAGACCAAATATCTGAGCACCATAGTCCAGCCAAGTGGACACATAAAATTTACCATCATGGGAAGTAAAAGAGGGAGAGAAAAGAAGCCAAAAATCAGACAACGTTAAGCAGGCTGCCTCTCTGGGTAACTGGAGTTTCATCTCTCTGTGCACCCACATTCAGACATTGGCTGAGGCCTGCTCCCATGTGGCGTCCACACCACTCTTTTGTGCTATTGCACACACAGGCAGAGTGGCTCTGCCACTACCAGAGAAAGCCCTTAGATAAAGGAAGACAGATGCTGATGGCTGAAAGTTGCACAGATGTGCCAGGAAATGATATAGGTCCAGAAGACCAGGCAAGGCAGGTACAGCATTCGCCACAAGGTCCCTTCATCTCTCAGGCTCTGATTAATACAGTCAGGTCTCCCTCTCTTTCTCACACTTGAACTTCTCACTACTTGTAAGTCAGATAGCAAATATGCTCAAGTTTATCAGCAAGAAATCCAGAAGAGGCTCTTAGAGAAAGTCTCTGGGTCTCTGTGTACAGAGATAGAGAAGTAGATACAAGTCTTAGTTTAGGAAGTTGGTGTTGCCTAGAAGCATGCTTTACATTCACATATGTATTGGGCATAAATAAACATTGCCATTATTCCATTCTAAATTGGCATGAAGGGCCCATTCAAGAATAAAGAATGGTTTTATTTGGCTTTGAAAAACAATAAAATACATTTTATTATAAGTTCATTAACTTTGAAATAACTAAAAACCAAAAGCACATAAGAAATACAAAAGTTGTCCCATAAGAAAAGTATATTACTAATTTGTTGTTTTAAACACAAAGTTTAAAATATTATAACAAAAAATACTGTGTCTAGACATCATTCTTAGCTAGCTTGTGGAATCCATGCAGGGTTATTTTTTAAAAAACAGCTTTATTAAACTTTAAATAATCATTGATAATGATCAATGGATACCTTTTTGTAGCACTGAAATACTTTGGGATAATTATGAGATTTAAATCCTAGCTCTACCCTCTCCTAGCAGTGTGACCTTGGACAAGCTAACTAACGTATCTGAGCCTCCATTTTCTTCTATAAAATGAGGATAATAAAAGGAGTTCCTACTTCATGAAATTGTGAGAAAAAATTTCGAGTTAGAACATGAAAAGCCTTTACAATAGAAGTTGGAACATACTAAAAGCTCATTAAAGTCTAAGTTATTGTTATTAGAATAAAGATGCAAGAGCTGGAGTTTAATGACCCCAGTTCAAATCCTGACTCTTCCATCTATTTATGTGATCCTGGGGAAGTCACTTCATTACCTGGAGCTTTCATCCTCTTGCCTAGAAGATGGTCACATTTTGCCTGCCTGCCTCTTTCATGGGGTCAAATCAGGTCTTGAATGAGCAAGCATGTGGTCACCAGCACTTCCTGTGTTCTTTGCACTACATTTTGATATTTTTCTGGAATATCATCCAATTGTCAATCTGAGAAGCTTCTAGCCATCGGTTGGTTTAGATGAACCAACATCTAAAGTGACAATCTAGCAAATGGGATGACATGGTATAGTCCTGAGAAAAAGCCTCTGTACAGCCCAAAATACCTAAATTTGCTTAGCAAGGATTTGAGCCCTTAAGTTTTGATGTTAAACTAATTTTTTCTAATTTTTTAATGAAAATTTCCAAACATGTAGCAAAGTTGAAAATAATTGTAAAACAAACCATATACTTAACACTTAGATTCTAATATTAACATTTTTCAATACTTGTTTTATTGCATGCATATCTATCCATCTATCTACCATTGAGGGTTTGCATTTTTAATACAGAGTTGGAAGCTGCCTTTCAGATATGCTGATTATCTATCTTCTGTTATCTGAGCAATCCCAGTTCCAGTCTATACTATGGACTCTATAGACCATTAGAATGCATCAAGGATTCTCATAAGTTGCATTCAAAACCCTCTCATAGACTTCCTTTTAGATTCAGAAGAGACCTATAAGAATCTTATTTAGACCCTTATGTGGTTTGGCTCTGTGTTCCCACTCAAATCTCACCTTAGATTGTAATAATCCCCATGTGTTATGGGAGGGATCCAATGGGAGGTAACCGAGTCATGGGGGCAGGTTTTTCCTTTGCTATGCTTGTGTTAGTGAATAAATCTCACAAGATCTGATGGTTTTATAAAGCAGAATTCCACTGCACATGCTCTTTTGTCTGCCACCATGCAAGACGTGACTTTGCTCCTCCTTTGCCTTCCACCATGATTGTGAGGTCTCCCCAGCCCAGTAAAGCTATGAGTCAATTAAACCTCTTTCCTTTATAAATTACCCAGTCTTGGGTACGACTTTATCAGTAGCATAAGAATGGTACAGACTCCATGACTTTATTTATAATGTATATATTTATATATAATGAAAAATTTATACATAATATAAGCATATATGATATATATTTAATCTAATATAAATTTATAATTTTTATAATAATTACAAAAATTATTTATAATTTATGTAATACAGACCCCATGACTTTACTTGTTTTTTGAAAAATGTAGTTGGCATTGTTAAATTAGCTGGCTCAAATAATTTATTTTAGCTCAAAGACAGAGAGCCTTGGAAGTGATTGACCTTTGGTCTCATAGTCCATGATAAAATCATGACTGGAATCGAGGCATGCTGACCCCAAAGTGATTCTGTGATAAAATTGTCTCCCTGTTGATTCTCTAACAGTCTCTAATAATCTTATTAATAGTCTAATAGTATTTTGCTGTGCTTGATTTGGTTTAAACAATTTTGATCCAAGAAGCTACACATGAAGAATTATTGTTAAATATTGCTTTTACACACCAATAAAAAGCTAAAATGTTGCTTAGATATCCTTAATTTTTCCTTTGCAAAAGAAGGTCTTGGGAGAATGCATTTTCAGTTTACATACCGAGAAATTGAAGCATTGGGTGATGAACAACCCTCTTTGATCTGCATTTTCTTGAGCCCCATTATATGGAATTCATTCATTCATTTATTCATTATTTACCAAATATTAAGATTGCATCTACTATGTATACTGTTCTTGGTACTGAATATAATGCTGAACAAAACTGACCAGGTTTTTTTCTTTTCTAATGACACTTACTGTCTAGAAAAGAAAGTAACAATAATAAACAAGTGAATAATTCACTAACTTTTTTCATAGAGGCTATAAAAAAATAAGAGGGATAATAAGTGAATGATTGGGAATAAGTGACTAGTTTAGATAGGAGTTGAAAGATTTCTCTTGAGCAAATGAGATAGCAAATTAATCATTTATAGAGTGGGCAGAGGGAACCACAATTGCAAAGACCAACAAACCAAGCCAGTGTTAGGGGAGAAACTGGTGAGAATGGTGAGAGTTTTCAGGGAATATTATTTTTATTTTTATTTTTTGAGAGTCTTGGTGAAAAAAGAGAGCAATGTAAACTGATAGAGGCTGGGCATGGTGGCTCATGCCTGTAATTCCAGTACTTTGGGAGGCTGAGGCAGGTGGATAATTTGAGGTCAAGAGTTCGAGAATAGCCTGGCCAACATGGTGAAACCCCATCTCGACGAATAGTACAAAAATGTTCTGGGCATTGTGGCATGTACCTGTAATTCCAGCTACTCAGGAGGCTGAGGCAAGAGAATTGGTTGAACCCAGGAGGCGGAGGTTGCAGTGAGCTGAGATCACACTATTGCACTCCAGCCTGCATGACTGAATGAGACTACAACTCAAAAACAAACAAACAAACAAATAAAAACACCTGATAGGAACCAGACTATATGACCAAAATACGGTAAATAATTACAATGTCCATCAGTCATATATTTTTAAGTAACACATTCTTTCTAATATAACCGCATACTGCCTTTACTTTACCATCATCTATGTAAACAATCCATTATGACATGTGTTCTTTGCCCATGCCAACTTGAAACTCCATTTGGAAATAGACTGTATGTATCTGGATTAATATTACATTCCCACTTAGGAAGGTGCCTAGTACACCATAGGTGTTCAGTAAGATTCAATTGAATTCAAGTAGGCAGGTTAAACACTCATGGGGGCCTTAATTTGTCCAGATGGACATTCAATTCTGGAGAAGGGTCAGAGCAAATTTTGCTCTCATAGTTTTATTAAATATAAACTAAAGGCACAAGCAAGGAGGAAATTTTACTTCTACAACTAATGGTCTCTGAGAAATAGTACTTAGTTAGCTTTCAGTCCTCCAGAGAAGATTTTTTGTGGTAAATAATGCCAAAGGGATCTTGTGACATGCAGCCTTCTAACATTGCTCCCAGAAATCCTCATCTCTTGGTGTTTGTGCATTGTGTAATTCCCTTCCACTGAGTGGGGGCTGGATTTAGTGACTTACTTCTGATAAGTAGAATACAGCAGATGTGATGTGATGCCACTCCTGAGCATTTGTTATAAAGATTATCATTTCTATTTTGCTGGCATTTCCTCTCTGGCTCTTATTGTGTGCTTGCTCCAAAGGAGAGGGCAACCTGGCAAGGAAGTAAGGTGGCCTTCGATCAAACAGCCCACAAGGAACTGAATCCTGCCAACAACAATCAAGTAAGCGGGCTTGGAAGCAGATCCTTCCCCTGTCAAGCTTTCAGATGAGACTGAAACCTCAGCCAATACCTAGATTGCAAGCTCGTGAGAAACCTTGACACAGAGAGCCCAGCTAAATTGTGCCCAGATTTCTAATTCATGAGCACTGTGAAATAATAAATGTTATTGTTTTAAGTCACTACGTTTTGGGGTGATTTTCTATGGAAAGATAGAAAATAAATTCAGCTCTGATAAAGTGCTGACAAGATGCACATGAGATTTACTAACCTCTGAAATAAGGAAGACTCACCCACATAGGCTGCAAGGGTTTAATCTGCCTTCATCCATCAATAATTCATGCTTGGAAGTGCCTGACATCTGGGACACAGCATGTTTACTTCCAAATAAGTAGAATCCTGATGTTGGCACTACCGTCAACATCTCTATGCACCTCTGTATTTTAGTTTCTATAATGGATGGGAGAGACCAATAAAACTCCTGAGAGACCAATAAAACTCCTGTGATTTACCTGAAAAAGTAAATCACAATGAAATACCATGTTAAATATACCCCTTCAAATCACTAATGAACATCTTAAGAGGAAAAATCTTTGTGGGAAGAGAGGGTCCTGAATGTATATGTGCATGTGTGTGCAAGTGTGTGCCTGCAAGTCTCTGTAAGATGTACGTGTATGTGCGAATCTCTATGTGCCTTGAGAAGTGAGAATAAGAAATGACTCTGTGCACTTCTATGTTTTTCACTGTTTTTCAAACACACTCAGTCTGCCTTCCAATTGCCCTTCCTGCCAGATGTTGACATGTAAATTCTGGCTTCAAAAATGAGAAGGCCAAGGTGATCCAAACAAATTTAGTTCAATGAGCCAGAGTCAAATTACCCAAAGGTTAGAAGTGACCCTTATTCAGAGAGATCCAAGCACCGCACTACTATTTACTGCAGGGCTGCCCAGGGAGCTAGTTTAGCTCGACATCTAACATGCATTTCTGGCATTGGTATTGTTTCAATTACTAGACCATTCACATCTCAGCTGACACATGCAATGAAGCTTGCTCCTTGCCTGGTACATAATTTAAGGTAAAAAGAAAAGAGGGTGTGTTTCATCATGGTCTATCATATCTTTGTCTTTTGTTCTGGGAGGTATTTGCATACCTAAAGGGAAATTGCCTCTTTAATTTCTTTCCCTTCTCCTAATCAGCTGAGGCCTATTAAGAAGCACTCTGTATCCTGTAATCAGACAATTTATACAGCATGCACCCTTAGGCAACAGCTATTATAAACAAGCTGGAGAAATCCTTTACAATAAATGATTAGCATGGGAAGACACCATTCATAATTAATTTTTTTTTTCTGTTTTTGTTGGCAGATGGTCTGAGGCATCCAAGCATGGCCTATTGCCTGTGTCTTTATTCTGAATAGAACAGGGCAGCCTTGGGAAAATGCTGGCTGCACGGCTAGCTCACTTAAAAAAAAATCACATAAGCATTTCCCTCAATCCTCTTATTGGTGTTGAGGGCTTGAAGAGAGCTTTAGGGAAGGGTGTCTAATGGACCACGTGACTGTACCTACTGACCCTTTTCCTGTTAATTACAAGGTGTTATGATCTTTACCACAGATGGATTACATAAAAGGGCTCAGTTCTTCATCCCCACCATTTGCCATGTAACTTTGTCATGCTCTATATCTCTGACTCTGGCCTCTGCTGTTGACTTGCTGTGCCAATGTTAGCAAATGTGAAGCACACACAGGCTTGAATAGCACTATGCAACTGGACTTGTTAACACTTCCCTTCTACTGTTGCCACATGAACATGCCCAGGCTAGCCAGATGGATGATGAGAGACACATGGAATAGAGCAGAGTCACCACATTCATCTCAGCTGAGACCTTTCTAGATGGATCAACAACCCCCTACCCCCAGACCTATGAGCCAGTCCAGCCAAGATCAGCCAAGTCCGACCTGAATAATTGAACTCTGCGGTCTTGTTAGCAGCATAAGAGTGTATTATGGTACCCACAGTGGTTTTATGATTTTTAATTATGCAGCAGTATTGTGGCAACAGATAATTGATATAAATCTCAAATGGATAATCTTTTTGGGTATGGAGAAACAGGATTTGGAAATCCATAAGTGTAAGTCCTCATGTATGGGTAGAGCAGGTTTCCTGCTCACAAGAGACACCAACTTAAATGGACAGAAAAGAGGTTTTGGACTAGTGCTATGTACCGGTGCATACATCCATGCATATACACACAGTCTCTTGAGGGGTCAGTGAAAGAAGCTGCTGAAATGTCACCCACTGATGGGCTTCCAACAGAAATGAGATCTTCTCACTGTCATCTAACTCCCTGCTATTCTTTAATGTAGCTCTCCTAAGCCCCCAGCACCCAGGTGTTCCTTTTGCCATTTATAATACTGCTGCTCTCCTACGTTGGGATAACCTTTTTTCTGTTCATCATTATCTCACTGAATGCTAACCCACTGAGTGGCTCTATTTTCCTCTTCTTTGCAGTACTTTTAGGTTCTTAGCATCTGTGTTATATGCACTAGCCTTTGGTTTTATATGACTATACATCAAACTGCAACTATTCTACATCTAATCCCTTAATTAACTTATAAGCTCCTGAGAGGAAAGCTATGGTACTAAATGCTTTCACAGTGTAAGGCCAAAGTAAGTGCTTTTGGCACTAAGTAAAGGTTTCACATGTATTTACGCCTTGAGGTAAAACAGGAGATCTGCCATTTATATTTAATAGAATGCTACTGATTTCTTCTGTCTGACTGAAAGTTTCTTGGATGCTAAGCCATTCCTTTCCAGAAACATCTTTAAGATCCATGTTGCAATTGCTTGTTGATCAAGGCTTGTCTAACTATGGTCCTGCTTGAAGGCAGAGAAGCCATTTCTATTCATCCAACCAACCATTCAATAAACACTTACTAGGTCCCTTCTATATAGCGGACATCCCTATTATATAAGGATAAGTAATAGAAGAAAAAGACTTTTGAGAATAAATCCACTTAAAATCAAGGACCAAAATTTTATAAGAGCAAATAAAGTAAAACAATCTCATTGAGTCTGCATATTGATAAAAATGAAATAAATAATTATTTTACCTTTCATTTAGCAAAATATAGACTATAAACACAGCAATTTGTAACAGAATTAACAAAGAATGAATCAAAGGATAAAAGTTTTGGCATATTTTTCAATGTCCCTTACTTAACCATTGATTTTTATTGAAATTTTAAAAAGTCATGTTAATTACTCCAACTTGATTATTACACATGGTACACATGTGTCAAATTATCCCGTAGTACCCCAGAAATGTGTACAATTATTATGTGTCAATTAAAAATAAAAGACAAGTGATTTTTTGTAGTGAAAACATTTGAAAACTTCATCAGTTTCCCCAAAGACCTCTATTAACTCTTTGATATTCAGATCACTAATGAAAACACTTTTCTTGACATTGTTGAATTTTTTCTTCTTTCATTGTTGTGTTCAAACAATCAAACACATTCATTTGCTGTATTTGTTGGTGGTTTTGTATGTGTTCCCTCCCAGTGGCCTCCACTATCCTTTTCATCAACTTTGTGGAATCTTTTACTAGTCTGTGAATTAACTTTGCATGGAGCTTGCTTTGTATTTTGCATTTTAGCGGAAGACTTCCTCCAAAGGGTTTGTAACTGATAGGAGGGGATGGTTGCTAGCATTAAGCAAGACAGGACAAATGAGTGGAAGCCGAACTTGAAAGCTGGTAGAACATTACTTTGGAATATTTTGAGATATTGATGTTTATGAGGGTCCCTATGAAGCTTTGTAACTACATGCACTTCGATAACAAAAATCGGAAGGACAAGATCCCTATATAAGGCTAATTGATTAGGAACTATGAAGGAGGTAAAGACACTAAATCTGAAGTCAGGACATCTCGGTCGTAGCCTCCATCAAGTCAAGAGTCCTGTGTTCAAGCCAGTTCTCTCACTTTTCTTGTCTATCATGAAAAGCCTATAGCTCCCCTGACTACTTTTTAGGTTCTTTCTGCAATGAAATAAACCCAATATTTAAACTGTAAAGTCCTTGGCCATGGAAGGTGACTGGAGAACCATTGATCCCTGCATTTTATAGGGAAAGCAAGGGCTCGTGGGAACTGTTGCTATTGGTAAGAGACTTACTTGCTCAGCTTCTCTCGTGTGGCTGTGAAACTCCTCTAATGGAGCCTTTGAGGTTCCAGATTTGGCTTCTTAGCACTTTTTTGTGTAGACAGGAAGGAATGCCTCCTCCATGTCCTGTCTTTTATCACCTCTTCTGAGAGGCACAGACTCTTGGCTCTAACATAACCTTCTCTTTCTTGGCAAGTGATTGTCCTGCTGTCACTTGGGCTTCTATAGCCAGCAGTATTATGGAATGGTTCAGTTTTAGCTGTTTCTGGCATTTCTAAGTGCTAATAAAGACCCCAGGCAAACGTCTAAAGTGTGGCATCCAAAAAAATCCCTCTCCTTTGACAGATTCAACTCTTGTTTTAAAGTCTCTAGACTGTTATATTCCTAAGAGAAGTTTGTCTCTGCTATCATCTCTGCCAATATAACAGCAGGAAAGAAAATCTGTGCTCTCCTAACTCCAGGACAATTATGACCTATTGGAGAACTTTGTCTTAGGGGTTCCTTGGGGAAACCAGTATGATGCTTAGCAAACACCAATCAGAAGGGGAAGACCTTAAATTTAAAAAGCTTTGCATAGCTTATCTCATCTTATTCTTATAATCATTTTATGATATATGTAGTGTATCATTGGTTTATATTTGGTTGGAAGTGACATAAAACCTGATTTAAAATGGCTCTGGCAAACATGTAAATTTGTATGTGGAAATGGCTTCAGTCTGAGATGATCCAAGTCTCAGGTTCAGATTCATCTTACTTTTGGGTGGCACTGGTTCTACAAGTTCCTCTCTTTGTGGCAAATAGCTGTCCTATTTCCAAGCATCGCATCTTCATAGGACCAAGCCAAGCGGACATGAATGCCTTCTTTTACACAGCCTGAGGTTTGCTTCTGCTGGATTGTGCCAGTGGTGTGCTGATCCCTTAAGTTAATTGTATGGATTTCTTCCCAGCGTCGAGTTCACGGATGTCATATTGGTTGTTTAACATCAGCCATAGTGGGAGCATTTTGGCCACAGAAATTGGCAATTGCTGCAAATAAGGCTTTTATTATTTATAGAACCTGTTGTTAAACATTTGCCAGCACACCTGTTTGTACCCAACTTTTAATAATTTACTGGAAAACTGGGCTTATGCCATTCATAGGTGGCTTAGGTACTAGAAGTGAAGGTCAATCTCAATCAAATTATACATCTAAAAAGGAGGTAAGATGGTGACCCAAAATATATTCAGTGCACTCTTACCAAGAAAGGAGTAATGGATGCTAGCCCTAAACAACAGATACTTTATTTTCCATAGAGGTCAAAAACGCTGGATCTGCATTTTAGATGAGGCAGCTGAGACTCAAGGGCTACTTTTGGTGGAGGAAGTGCCAGATCTGACACTAGAGCCCAATTCTTCTGTATGCCAGTTTTACAGTTCTTTCTTCTACACACGTCACTATTCTTACCAGACTTCCCCAGGGTCTACGTAACCTAAAGATTGCTAAGCCTGGGGATGGTATGAGTCATTTCCTACAAAATCCTTTACCAAATGATATCCAAACAGCATTGGGGTATCACTGCTGAATGGCAGCATTTCTCTGCCTGCATTTCTTTACTGACATTGCATTTGGACTAGCTTCCCCTCTCTTTTTCTTTTTTGTCAGGCTCTCTTTCCAAGGTGAATTTAGACATATGAGCACTCCAGGGGTAGATCTGATTTGATAAACAGGTCTAGAAAGGGGAAGAAGCAAGCAAGCACTGGCATTGACTTGGCTTCCATTGAGACTGGGTTCCGTTAGTGAACTGAATGTTGGTATTTTGGGAAAAGCCAGCTTGTCACTGGAAAATTTAATTCTTTGAATAAATGGCATTAGATTTACCTTTGGTTGCTGTGTTCCAAGAGCTCTTGTCTATGAAACCATTCTTGATCATAGAAGGCAGCATGTCTACAGGAACATTCAATTTGCTGCATGCCTGCTACCAGTCATCATTTCTTGCCATGGCAGACATTGCTAATCAATCTAGATGCTGACTCAGCTCATATTTAAACTAAGATTTTCTGAGATGATTCTGTATGCAACCACTACCAACTGATGAGTGACAACATGAGTATGAAACCTGTTTGAACTGTGCTTTTATGGTGTGTACTTTACAATGAACTCTGATCTATTCACTGCCATTTGAGCTTTAGTGGCACCTGATTATATTGTTATAGTATCCTCTTTTTTATTCTTATCTGTTAAAAATTGTTTCTCTTGAAAACATTTAAGTACCTAGGGCACTTGGACTGTGTTTTGCACTATTTCGTGACCTTCCCAGTGTCAAGATGGGTACAGACTAGGTGCTCAATAAATATTTGGGTGATTAATTACCTAAGGAATTAGGATTAATCACCTAAAGGATTCTTTGGTTGATAAACCTAAGGAATTCAATAGAATGGAAGTCTAGGAAAAACTTTGCTTACTTGGAACTATCAAAGTAAAACTTTGGACTATGGATAATTCAATCAACCTGCAAGCCTCTGTGATCTGCTCAGAGTTTGTGAAGACCATTGCTGTAGTCCCTGCAGTGTATTGATAATTAAACATAATCTTTACCCTCAAGAAGTTTATGGTTCAGTACCAGGAACAAGAAAAGTAGGTATAAACATCAGAATTGTAGAAATATAAAAGTGACGTAGAGGAGAAAGACTGAGATGAATGAAGTTGACAAGGTTAACAGCTGAACACTCCACAGTGGAAAAAGGCAGTGAAGTGGGAAATTTATTCCATAAAGCTTCCTTTAAAGAGTGTCAACAAGATGTAATGCCAATGGAATAGAAAAACCTCCTTTCAGAATCACAACATCATATGTGCGGAACCTTTGACTTTACATGAAATTCCCAGTGCATGAGTACAGTAACATTTTGATCTTGGATATTCCTTTCAAATCTACTCATCCAACCAAGCTTGCATAAATATTTCATTGGGCTTTTTTGTTTTTCCATGTTTGTTGGCACTAATTTTTCCGAAAAGGAGCCTCTTAAACAGAATGTGCTGTTAAACTGTGTCCTCCTAGGCCTAACCCACATGATAGCCTGAAGTTCGTGATAGCACCTCAGCTGCCAGCTCCGCCCACGTTCCCTTCTTCCACCTGCCTGTTCTACCCAGATCCCCTCTGATTAATTGCTCACACCTATACATCATCAGCTTCCATTAGGATCTCCCTCAGGTTGTGGCACTGCTTCACCTACAAAATACAGAGCCCTGGTAGTCCCTGGGGAGTTCTATCCTCTGTGGGTCAGCCTTTGGCCAGCGATGGACTGGACAGTGTGCGAAAGTGCAGATCCCTTGATCCAGTAGGAACGCAGGCTGAAGGCTTCCCCTTCAGGGTCACAGTGAAGCTGGGACTGTACCTGAAGTCACAGCCTGGCTTATGTTTCTCCCCTTCCCTGTCCTGCTTCTTTCACTTTTGTAATAGTTTCTACTGGGAGCGAGTCCTGAATCATTATGTATACACAATCCTCTTGCCCGCTCAAGAGGCTCCAGCCCAAGCAGTGTTTCTTGCAGGATTGTCTACAGCTAGGAAACTTCTTATAATGGCAAACTTCAAGTCCCAACCTCAGACCTTTTAACACAGAATCTTGGGAGTGGGGCAGGCCAGAAAATCTGCATATGTAACAAGGCCCCCAAGTGAGCTTCTATTTTTCTTAAATATAAGGTGTTGATTAATAAATATTACATTTTAATTAACTAAAATTCTTAAGGTTTTGCTTAATAAAAATTAAAGTTTTACTTACGGGGGGTTGATATTTAAAGGAAGTATATATCAAGTATTTGGGGATGAGGACT
Organism: Cheracebus regulus; assembly: GCA_963574635.1. NCBI lineage: Eukaryota > Metazoa > Chordata > Mammalia > Primates > Pitheciidae > Cheracebus > Cheracebus regulus. The sequence goes on along the minus strand of CAUYQU010013823.1, from coordinate 17,371 downwards.
AATGAGGTAGGATATAAATAATACCTCAATTGACCTTGCCTCAGGGTCTGTTAAATGATTGAATGATATGACTCTAAAAGTAATGCTGACCAGGTGTGTCGCTCACACCTGTAATTCCAACACTTTGAGAGACAGAGGCAAGGAGATCACTTGAGCCCAAAAGTTCAAGACCAGCCCAGACAACATAGCGAGACCTCATCTCTATTTTTTTTTTTTTTTTAGTGCTGATGTTCTGTATTGATGGGATTTTGTGTGTGTATGTGCATGTGTGTGCAATGTCTGGACAAATTTAGAAACATTATTTTTCCCCCCAATAGTAATTTCTTTTCTTCAGAAAATTTACTCTGGAAGCCAAGTTCAGTGGTTTTCTCTATTATTTTTCTTTTTAAAATATTTTAATCAATGAAACACTTTAATTGAAAATGTAGGCAGAAGTTCAATATGCAGTGTTGATAAATGCTGAGCTGTTCCATCTGATGGAGGTGGAGAGACTGGGATCCCGCCTGTTTCAATTCCTTCCCATTCTCTGATCGGAGCTACTTTCACTAACTCCTATTAGTTATTGAAAGGAGATTAATTGCTCTGTATCTCAAGGACCTCTTAGAGCTCTGTCTGAGTGGAAGAGAAAAAGATAAGCATTTTTTTTTTTAGGATGCATGTTTGGTACTTTCAGAGAATCAACTTTTTGGCAATGGATCTTGTTTGATCTATCTACAAGTGTATTGAATTCTTTTTTTTTTTTTTTTTTTGTGACAGTCTTGCTTTGTCCTCCAGGCTGGAGTGCACTGGCCCAACCTCGGCTCACTGCAATCTCTGCCTTCTGGGTGCAAGTGATTCTCCTGCCTCAGCTTCCCGAGTATGTGGGATTACAGGTGTGTACCACTATGCAAGGCTAATGTTTGTATCTTTAGTAGAGATGGAGTTTCGCCATGTTGGTCAGACTGGTCTCAAACTCCTGAACTCAGATGATCTACCAGCCTCCTAAAGTGCTGGGATTTCAGACATGTAAGGGGTCTTGAAATGACTGTTCTTGAACTCTCAGCCCACAGGTTTTAGTGGGAGCCTAGATTTAGCGTCCAGATCCTAGAAGAACTTTACTAACAAGTTCTAGGCCTGAACCTTGACTTTATTCACTTTATGACTTCCTGGAACTTGTAGAAAAGGAAAAGTCACTTAGCATCCCTAAGACATGGGGGCTGGTGCTGTAACAGATTACTCTAGAAGGAGTTTAAGCTTAAAAGTAGGAGGAAGAAAAAAAGGGTGTGAGGACCATTTCTCCTAAAGTGCTGGGATCACAGACATAAGCCACTGCACCAGTCCAGTATTGAACTATTCTTAAAGTGTCTTCATTCAATATTATTTTTCTGGTACAGGAGAACATTCAGTGTGAACCTAGTCCTGAGATTTGTGTAAAAATTATTGAATGAGTTCAATGGGACTCAGCAGAGTCCATCCCAAGCCACATGAATAACGAAGGTGGACCTTACTTATATCAAAGCTGATCTCAGAGCCTCTAGCCCATGGTTTCCGGTCAGTTAGCTGTTTTTCGTGATGCGCTAGTGGGATATCCCTTTGTCCATTCCTCTCATTCTTCACCCTGCCTTCTGCTGCAGGGAAAAGTCACATTGGGTCGGCTCCAAAGAGTGTCCCTGCTGATTCACTGTGGCTTTCTCTGATCATTAGCCAAACAGGGGACCTTTCCCTTGCCACTAAACTGCTGGAAGTTCAGATGTGCTGAATTTTACCCAATGGCTTCATGCTTGAAACAAACAAGCAATCAACCAAGGCACTTGGGGATGAAGGCACAGTGTTTCTCTCCACTGACTCAGTAAAAAGGCTATTGTCACTAGTGAGATGATGCTGAAGTCAGGTCTCAGGAAGCAGGGACTGGATCCAAGGCAAATCTTTTGGTCTCAGGAAAAGAATTTGGGGGATCTTTCTTGGGATTCTTACTCTACCCACTAGGTCTGTGCTTTTTCTGGCCTCTCCCCCTCTATTCCTGGCTTCCTTTCTTCTTACTTTATACATGTGCCTTTGCTTGGTTTTAGGCCTTCTGTTGCTAGTAATCTCCACTTCCTTGTAAGGAAAAAAATAAAATAAAATAAAAAAAACTCTGGGGCTCTTCAGGGCACAGCATTGGCTTGCAGCTTTTGATCCCCAATCCTACTTTCCAGAAATAAAGTTCTACTTAAACATGGAAGAATTTATTCTTTAAAGAAGACTTTTGTGAAGTAAAGTAAAAATCCTTCCAGAAACCAAAGTTAGTCTATTTGTGGAGTTAATACTTTGGCTCCAAGTAGGACATATATGTACTCTAAAGCGGCCTTGGAAAGGTTCAGGAGACGGCAATGAAAGTGTTGGTGTATCTGGAGAATAGGGATGAGAAAGAGATGGCTGGGATATGGGAGATAGTCTTCAATAAGGAAAGTGAGAGCTCAAGAATGAAAAGCCCTAGGTGGAGATTCAGGAGACACAAGTTCTGAAGTCAGCTACTCTGGCCTTCGTAAACCATGAAGATGTTATGAAGTCTCCTGTAAGAATCTTGTGCAAAGAATGAAGGGTGGTCTCCCTACTCTGTGTCATCTGTTTCTCATTTCCTCATTCCAGCGATGGACTTTCCATCCTATCACATTATGGAAGCAGCTCCGAAATCCCTAATTCTACCAAATTAAAAAGACTTTCCACCAATTAACCATTGGTTACCCACTACGAAGTGCTTGAGAAGTCCCAGGTTAGGCTGACAGAGACTGATTTGTGGCTCTTAAAAGAGTTTCTACCCACACAAGCAAGCTTTCTCTTTGGGAGGAATCCATTTAAAAGAAACACACACACACACACACACACACACACACACACACACACACACACACACACAGTCCACAGGTTGTAGCCATTTTGTCAGCCTGAGCTTTGGTCTTTTCTTTTTCACTGGAGCAGGAGGCCAATTCAAGGGGGAAGATCTCAGAATGACCCTTCTTGAACTCTTAGCCCCCGGGTTCTAGTGGGAGCCTGGATTTTAGCTTCCAGATCCTAGAAGAACTTTACTAACAAGGTCTAGCCCTGAACCTTGACTTTATTCACCTTGTGGCTTATTGTAGATTGTAGAAAAGGAAAAGTCACTTAGCATCCCTAAGACATGGAGGCAGGTCCTGTGAATAGATTACTCTAGAAGGAGTTTAAGCTTAAAAATAAGAGGGCGGAAAAAAAAGAGTGTGGTGACCATAGAGCTCAGAACAGAGGAATGCGTTTCATCTTTATGAGATAAAACAAGCAACAGGCCTATGTGGGGAGGCCGTGGCTCATGGAAGTCCAAGGAGGGAAACATTTTGTGGCTTTCTAATCCCTCCTGCCATTATAGAGAGGCCAGCTCCTTCAGCCTGGAAAAGTGCCAGGCCAGAGGAAGGAGGTCAAGTTAAGACCTCAACCTTGTCCAGCTCTGAGCAGTCAGTCAAAGAACCTCACTACCTTATGAGTCCTTAGAGGTCACCGTTTCAACTCTCTCATTTGACAGAAACACAGGGAAGGAAAGAAACATCTCTAAAGGCATGCAAGTACCCACGGCTGAAGCTAAAACCCTACAAGCTGCTTTTTACCAAAAATGTGCTTTTGCTTTAGATCCAAGGAGGACAAATCTCTGATTTAAGAACCAAGAAGTAAAACCAACACCTCATGGCTAAGTCATTATTAACTAAAGGGGTAGGGGAGCAAAGGGCGCAGGAGTTCCAAAGCCATCAAATCATGGTGTTCTCCAACCCCCTGATCATATGTGGTGAGGGGAAGGCAGCACGAGCTTTGCTGGTGACAGGTCTTGTAAGCCAGATAGGCAAAATTTTGAAACAATTGAATGCCCAGGACATTATATAATTATGTTCTTAATTTTCTGTTTTAAAACTGTACTATCAGTTAGGGCTCAAACCAGTTTCAGTAAAAGGAGCACTTGGTTAACTCATGCAGTCAAACCAATGGAAAGAATGGAGGTCCATTCAAACCTCTGAAATGAGTGGACACCAGAGATTATGAGAGTCAAGAAGCCTTCAAGCCACCTCTGCATGACCGTTTTATCCAGAGTTTTACTTACAGTAGTTTTGCCATAGTCTCTGACTCCCCCTAATCTCACATCTCCATGATTTACTACTTAAGAAAACTTGAATTTCCTCATGTAGTTCCAGTTGAAACAATTCCAAGATAGGGTTTCCCAACAGAGGCCACTTGCCCATGTCTGTTTTTTTTTTTTTTTTTTTTTTTTGAGTCCTTCTTTGAACAAGCATTCAGCAAAGGACAGATGTTGACTGAGGGGTCTCTGTTGTTTTTATCCCATTGTTCTTATGTTTCCAGAGCCTTTCCTATCCAAGGGAGGCTTCATATTTAAGCATATGACAGGGGTGTAGAAAAGATTTTTTTCTGTGATGAGTTGGTGGTGTCAACCCACAGGTTTATCTTCAAAATTCTAAGACCAGCAAGAGGTTCAGTGCAGTGATTGATTAGCAATGTCTTCCATGACTGTAGGAAGGTAGAGCAGGCATGCGTGCCACACATTAGTCATCCTTGTGCAAGGGGCCTTAAAGGCACTGGACCAAAACTAGGGGCACTAGGTGCATCAGATACGGTCTCTGCCTTCAGAGCCAAGTGAAAGAGACAGATAATTAAGAGATTAATTACTACAAAATGACAAGAGCCAATGCTATGTTTAAGAACAAGAGCTAACACAGAAGAAAGGAAAGAGCAATTTTTCTTGTGGCATAGATAAATTTTGATTATCTATGCTGCTTTGGGGAGAGAAGATAGAAAAATAATTACATTTGTACTGAAATGCATTATTCTATTTTTTTCTCCAACTCATTTGCATATCTAATTATGATTTTCTCAGATTAGTATTGAAATGGGATCTCATAGCCTGAATACACAAACCAGATAAGAGTGCAGCTAGAAGTGCTCTCTAAGAAATGACAAGGTGCCATCTCCCTGTGATTGTTTTCTGTAAATGAACCATTTAGAGTTTACTGATGGTTGTTGCATATAGTTCAAACTTACATTTGAAGTAATATTCTAACAAGGTGATTAAGGATACTAATGCTATGGTATTATAGCATGACACATTCGCTCCCTCCCATCAGGAATGAGGTGTGGGAGCTTAAACAAGTCACTGAACTCTTGAGTCTAAGAATTCTCATTTGAGAGCCACTCTGATAATGTAGCTGATATGGATAGAACCCTTAACATAGTGTCTGGCACAAAACAGTGCTCGATAAGAGATGGCTGTATTGCATATCAAAAGTCATCTAGGCTGGTCATGATGGCTCATGCCTAATAATCCCAGCACTTCAGGAGGCTGAGGAGGATGGATCCTTTGAGGTCAGAAGTTCGAGACCAGCCTGGCCAACATGGTGAAACACTGTCTCTACTAAAAATACAAACATTTGCCAGGCATGGTGGCATGTGCATATAATCCCAGCTACTCAGGAGGCTGAGGCAAAAGAATCACTTGAACCCAGAAGGAGGAGGTTGTAATGAGCTGAAATCGTGCCAGTGTACTCCAGCCTGGGCAACAGAGTGAAATGCTTCATCTCAAAAAACAGCAAAAAGGTCATCTATATGCCCGTGTGTGAGAGTAGGCTCTTACACAACTGTAAGATATGCACACCAGGGACCCTGATGCCTGGCTTCAGACTCTATCAAGATAGTGCATCGATTACTGAATCTGGGTTTGATACCTCCCTTGCTCAGAATCTGTCTTTTGTAAGCACAAGGGAAGGGATCAAGAAATTGGTTTCAGATTTTTAGCTATGCTGGGGAGCCAAGAGTCCATCCTAACCAAATCTGCCGCTTCTTGCACTTTGGCTGTGGTGAGAGAACTCATGAATTGTGGCCACCTGACAGTGAGGTGTTGGAGCCACCTTAGGGTCCCACAGCTCCCAATACCCACTGCATACAAGGGAACCCAGGTGTGTAGTATACACAGGTCAAACGAAGCACCTGCCTCTGGGCTTGGACCAGACTACAATGCATTTGGCGCTGCTCCTATTTTCCTTTAAAATTTTAAGCCCATGAGTGTTTTTAGGGGAATTTAATCCACATGTTTTTTTATTCATTTGCATTTAACTCATAAAAATGCTGTTTCTAAAGAGGTGGTATATGACCAAGAACCACTTCTTAATTCTTCTTTTCTCTTGCCTTCGTCTGTTTATCATCCTCCTTCTTCTCTGCCTCCACCTTTTTCTTCTTCTTCCCATTTCAAGTTTTTTTTTCTCAGAAAAAGCGATTACTTTCCACTCTTTTTATTCATCTAAATATCTAAGGTTGAATGTCTGAGCTTGCCTGGAAGTTAGCAACCACTGATGTGCATAAGAAATATATGATTTTTTTCAGGGAAAAACCTGAAGCGTTATTTCTGTTTCAATGCTTGCTCTGTGGATGCATCATGGGGTGCATTTAGGATCATGCTACTTATCTCAGAGTAACATTAGTCATCCTGATGACTCACATGTGGGTGAGGATGGAGCAGATGGCTGGGGAGATGCTCTGCAATGCAGAGGTCTGGAAATTTGGGGTTTGGGTGCATATTTGCAGGCTCTAGAGCTCCAAAGCAGTCAGCCTCCTGACAGTCATACTTTTGGACTCAGGATTTAAACCAGAGCATTGATTACCTTCCAGATGGCTGCTTGTTGTGGGGACCTGCAGAGTAGCCAGAGCACTCGAGCAAGGAGAGACAGAGACACAAGACTGTCCCCAGGTCCACTGCAGGGAGTGGACTGCAAGGGATGACTGGGCAAGGCCTGCACCTTTTTAACACAGTGATCATGCCCTCTAATGAATGTCATTCTTCAATTACCTCTAACAACTCCTCCTTCTATTGGGAGACACTAGGAAGGGAGAGGCCAAGAACTGGGCTGAAGCACCATTCCTGACACAGAGGTGTGTGGTTGGCTGTCTTCCTCTGTGGTTAAGGTTCTCTCTCTCTCTCTCTCTCTCTCTCTCTCTGTGTATGTGTTATAGTGAAAACAAGACCATTTTTCTTCTATTCTCACAGCAAGTAGATCAGGGTTCTGCAAACAGTTGAAATTAGGTACTGAATTGAAATTTTAAATTGGATTACACTGATATCACTTTAGACTGTCTCCCAAAAGATACAGGGAGGAACACAGGTTTCAGATTTGTGTCACCATTTCAAACCTAGGACTTGAGTTATGCTCACGAAGTCATTTGATTTCCCCTGGGATGTTTCAGGGGCAGCCCCCTCCTCCAGCTTGCTTTACTGTGGGTTGGGAAAGAATTCTACACTAGGACTTGGAAGCCCTAGCCTGGAGAACTGGCTCTGATTCATTGGCTTCCTCATAGCAGCAAAACACTTCATTCCTCTGGGGCTCATTTTCATTGTCTTCAAATCGGAGACCGTGTAACCGCCGAACTTTGAAAATCGCCTAGTTCAGCTTACCTAATTTTATAGATGACCAAACTAATTCATATTTGGACTACTTAGAAACAGATACTTAGATCCTTCAGGGAGGCAGCATTCATAGCAGGGTGAGAGCACCAGCCTGAGACTGCCTGGATTCAAACCCCTCCTCAGTCAAGTACTGGCTGTGTGACTTTAGGCAAGTTACTTATGCTCCCTGATCCTCAGCTTCTTCATCTGAGAAACAGGGTGATATCAGCACCTGCCTCAAAGGCTCTGAAGAACAGTCAATACGTGAAAAGGTCTTGGAACAGCAATTGGCCAATGCTAAGGAGTAGGGATTAGCTTTTCTTATTGACCCCAAGGTGATGCAAGGTACCAACAGTATTGATGCAGCCATCTTCTGAGGGCCACCATCTTGCTGTTCTCAGCTTAGGTTGCATGTTAGATTCATGTCTGATTTAATAATTTTAAAAAACCTCCCCTGAGCAATTTTACTGAACAGCTAGGACTGAGAACAACTTTTTTACATACTGCCCTCAACTACTTCAAAAGACGTATATATGTATTTGTGTGTATATATATAAATATGGACAGATAAAATATTAAATATATACATATACATGTATGCACATAAATGTATACAATAATACATAATATAAATAAAATATATACATATAAATATGTATAATATAGACATATAAATATATACAATATATACATATAAATATATACAACATGTACATGTAAATATATTCTATATTATGTCTACATATAAATACATAACATATAAATATATAAAATACATAAATATAAATACATGATATATAAATGTATACAAGTAAATACATACAATATACACATATGAATATATAAAATATATGCATCTATACATATAAATATATAATACATTGTATTATATATATAAATATATACAATATATAAATATATAAGTATGTGAATAAAAATATATAATATATAAGTACTTACACATAAATATATAGTATATACAAATATAGAAAATATGTATGTATAGTATATGTAAATATAAATATATATATTTTTAAATCAAGTATAATTCAAAAACTTTATGTGTAAGTGGTATCATTAACCATTTTTCAAGGCCTCATTCTTTTATAAGGGCCATAAGTGTCAATGATTTTCACTGTTTTTCTCTTTTCAAGGATGATGTGAAAAATACATTTTTTCTGTTTTCTACCTTTCTTGAAAGCCCCTGGTGGGGGCTGTGCACAGGCTCACTGAGACTTATTTCAGAAGAACCGGAACAGCCCCCCACCCACCATCTCCCCTGACTACCCCCACCCCCTGACGGAGAGACACATCTGATTCCTCCAGTCATTATCATTTTAATGTACAAAATGACATTATGCCGAAAAGAAGGGGTTCATAAATTATATCTGACTTTAGAAAGTTTTCCAGCCATTGTATAAATGACAGATCTATAAAAGAAGGCTGAAAATGAATTTCAAATTAAAAAAAATAATTCCATGTTTTTATAGCAAGGTGAAAAAAAATTCTCGGAACAAAATGTTTCTGAGGAGGGTGATTCAGAAGCCCGTGGAACTGAGAAAGTCTGGCGGGAGGCAGGAGACTGAGAACTGGAGGGAACCTGGGGTCTGTCAGAGCCGGGAGGTGATCACCATGCTGGCGTGCCCAGGAGCCAGAATGCCGTCCCAGAGGCCCGAGGAGGAACAGCTTAATTATCTACTTTGAGGAGAGCAGACGTGGAGGCTGTGTTGAAAACCGCAGTTCACAGGCATTTTGACAGGCCCAGAGGCCTAGATGTGAGTGATGGATGGAGTTCTGCCTTGAACTTCTCAACATGTATATTCCATTGGAGGTCTGGATGTAACAGAGTAGAGTTAGACAATTTCCTCCTCTATTCACACAAAAATTTACATAAGGTCAGAAAGGCTTCTTGTGAAAAAAGTTCTCCAAACTACTCCCACACCTCATGGCAGTTCAGAGACATGGAAACCTGTCTGAAGGCCTGGGGTGGTGACCAGTGAGGCTGGATTGCAAACCAGGACAGAGGGCCCCAGAGAGAGCAGGACAGGGGTGAAAGAAGGTCGCCTTCACCCCAAGCCTGAGGCTGTTCTGCATGCCTGTTGACTGTCCTCTGCCTACAGACATCTTCCTTAAACATTTTCCCAATGATTAAAAGGTCCTTAGTGAGGTGCCATGGAAGGAAGGCTACAGAAGCAAATACATTTAGAAAATGCAGCATGCTTTATCATCTTCTTGGAGTCTCTTAATAAACACTGAAAAACACAGGACTCCTGGATGTTCTGGGGTGAGGGAGTCTTTTTAACTTTGTTTCACCAAGCACTCACCAAGCTTAGGTGGTCAGAGAGCAGTTTGTCCCACGACACTTAGTATCGCTCGCTCCTTTTCTCCCTTCACAATGTCCATCTTTTCCTGCTTTATTTCTCTCCTTGGAACTTAGGACTTCCTGAAATTCAGTTTTTCACATGTATGTATTGAATATTCTGCTTTCAATATTCTGTCTGAATATTGAATGTCCTTCCCACATTCCCATTGGATTCAAGCATTATGGAGTCAAGGATGAAGATATACACACACACACACACACACACATGTGCAATCAGGCAGGTGCACACACACACACACGTCTGTAACATGGTGAATCCCCAACTCACTACATATTTATTATGAGATGTTAAGCCAGCATGACTCTCTCAGCCCATGTTAGACAATATTGGGATCAAGCAGAAATCACTTAGCTGCTAGCTCCAGGAAATACCTGCTCTTGTCAATCAACCAAAACACTTTTTATCAGTTTTTATGACTGACAGCTTGCTCATCAAAGTTTGCTTCAAGACCCTTGCCTCACTCTAATTCAAAATCATTTGTTATCAACTCTGTCCTGTGCCAATCGCTCTCCAACCTTGTGACAAGACCCACCTTGAAATCACTTACCCTGGCCCTAAAGCCCCAGCAATGCCTTCCTTTGTTGTCCCCTATTGAGATTCTATCAAGGTGGTGTTCTCTGTCACTGCAGCAGGTCTGATAAACTTAGCTATGCTCAGTTGACAGGTTTTCTGATGGTCCTTAGCAAGGCCAGTGGTTGACAATTCAATTATTGTAGTATGAATGAATCCTGTTGATTGCTAATCCAAATAACCAACGTTGGCAAACAAGTTTTTTTGTTGTTGTTTTCTTTTTTTTTACAGGCCAGGAGCAAGCTTCTCAGCCTGCAATTCAAGATCTTTGGGTCACATTTCTCACTATATGCTGGATCCTGGTTACGTCAGATACTCTTCAGCTTTAGCTTGCCTTCTTCTGTCAACCGCTCAGAGGATAGGTTCACTGCCTTGCTGATCAGGCTCCCTAATCTCTCATAATTTCATCGACTACATATAGGGCATCCCAATCTACTGAAAAGATGATTGGGTCTAAGTAGACCACACTTTATGATTAACTTGTATGAGAGCAGGATCTTGCTTTTCTCATTGATTACATAGTAATTAGAATTCCTCTTCTGCCCTCCTTCAAGCATTTGTATTATAATTTAAAGCTCGCTAGAGCTGCCTTAACAAATGACTGCAAACTTGCTGGCTTAAAACAATAGAAATGTATCATCTCCTTGTTTTGGAGGCCAGAAGTCCAAAGTCAAGGCGTTAGCAGGGCCACACTCCCTCTGAAGGCTCTAGGGGAGAATGTTCCTTTGTGTCTTTCAGCCTCTGGTGACTCCAGGCATCCTTTGGCTTGTGGGTGACATCCTGGCTGCCTAACTCCAGTTGCTGCTTTGATCTTTATGTGGCTTGTGTCTCTCTTCTGTGTGTCTCTCATAAAGACACTTGTCATTGGATTTAGGGCTCACTAGATAATCCAGAGCTTTCAAGGTCTTTAACATTATTACATCTGCAGAGACCCCTTTATTCCAAATAGTCACACCTGCAGCTTCTAGGAAATAGGAGATTTAGGGGGTCACCATTCAGATCACCACAGGGTTGTCAGAATTAAACCCAGTCATTCATGAAGCACTGTCTTAGAAAGAAACAAATTCGTTGTAGAGGCACGGGAGCATCACTGTTTCCAGAGTGAAGATCCTGAACCCCTTTTATAGAATACTCTGCCTTCCATGTGGTATCTCACATGAAAGAATTTGGATTTTTTTTTCTCTTACTTTGGATTTCCACCTGTAGAATTTACTTATTCAGAGCTTGCCATCACTTTCAGAATAAAGTACTCAAGGCCTCCTTAAGTGAGGTAGACCATATCTTTGCAACCTCCTCTACCATCCCACCTGCCAAGCCAGGGGCAACTCCTCCCCGTGCTATGAACACACCCTGATTCTAGGGCTTTTACTCAAGCCTTTCCCGGCCCATCTCTACCTACAGGACTCCAGAAATAATCATCCTCCGATGTTCTCCTCATCCCCCAATCTCTACTTCCTAATCCCATTGTGAGATTTAGTTGCCTTCTCTAAAATGTCCGTGATACTTTTCCACTTCGCTTTATTACCAACTATACCTGTATTAGTTAGGCAGGGCTACGAAAACAAAATACCACAGACTGGAAGGCTTAAACAACAGGAGTCTATTTCCTCAAAGTTCTGGAGGCTGGAAGTCTAACATCAAAGCGATGGCCAAGTTGATTTCACTCTGAGGCCTTTCTCCCTGACTTGTGTATGGCCATCTCTCCCCATAGCTTCATGTGGTCTTCCCTCTTTACATGTCTGTGTGTTAAACGCCTCTTCTTATAAGGACACCAGTCATATTGCATTAGGGCACACCCATGTGACTTCTTTTTACTTTAATTATCTTTTTAAAATCTCTGTCTCCAAATACAGTCACATTCTGAGGTACTGGTGGGCTAGAACTTCAACGTGTGAATTTACACAGAGCACAGTTCGGCCCATAGCAATACACTAGTTATTTTCCATATGTCAGTCTTCCTCACCAGATTGGGAGCAGTGTCACAAAGACCTCATCTTTTCCTTCTCCCCTGTCTCCATGTTGATTTGTTTTCTTCTCTTTTGTCACCTCTGCCATCTCCTCTTCTTCCTCCTTCTTTCTCTTCCCTTCTCCCTCTTTCTTCTCATTTCCTTTCTCCTCCATATTTTTGATGTACTCTTTTTTAATTTTTAATTTGTATTTGTTTTCATTTTTATTTTTTAGAGACAGTCTCACTCTGTCACCCAGGCTGGAGTGCAGTAGTGTGATCTCGGCTCACTGCAGCCTCGAATTCCCAGACTCAAGCAATTCTCCTGCCTCAGCCTCCCAAGCAGCTGGGACTGCAGGTCCAGCTAATTTTTTTGGTTTTTAGTAGAGATAGGGTCCTGCTATGTTGTCCAGGCTGGTCTTACACTCCTGGGCTCAAGCAATTCTTCCACCTAGGCCTCCCAGTCGTGGGATTCCAGGAGTGGGCCACTGTGCCCAGCCTCTGCTCCTTTTTTATAATACGTACAGCTTTCCACCTGTGAGATTTAATTGTATTATCTCATTTGACACCAACAACAACTTTTAAAAGACAGTGGCGTGATTATCATTAAACATGAGAGTATAAATTCATGAAGCCTTGCAGCTTTTTAATCTGTATGTTGGGTGACAAGGCCAAAGTTAAAATCCTAATGTGTTGGGTGCCAGAGCTTCTACTCTTCCCAAAACAGCCACCTAGGAGCCCCCAAATCTCTGATTGAATACCTTGCACACAGTGGGTATTACGCAAATATGTGTGAGTGAATAAACAGATGTTGAATCATCAGGGCCATTTAAAATATTTTAAAAATAGCAAAGGAGGGTAAGAAAATCAAATCATTTGAGCGCAAGCTATTTGTGCATCTGACAATTGCAGCAAAAGCATCTAAACAGCACATTTGTTAGTGGTCTGTGGGTTAATTAGTAGGTGCAGGCTTGCTTCTGTGGAAATGAGACCTCATTATCCTGTCTTTTTTATTTCAAGTCTGACATTTATGAAAGGTGAACAGATAACTTATCTGTAAGAGCAGCCAGCCCCTGCAGGACTCCTGTCTTGACAAAAATACTTCTCCTAGTGTTTGTTTTCCTGGGAGTCTACACTCGTGGCTTTTTTGGTAAGACTCTTTTGAAACCTGGAACTGCAGATGGGAAGCAGTGATCTGGCAGCTCCATCAAAGCCACAGAAGGAAAGAGGGGAGGATCCCTCTCTTGCTGGTGACCTTTCTGATTCTGTCCCATAAGGCTGCTTTCCCTCTCTGAGACCCTCAACCGGCCAAGGAACACTGCTGGGAATTCTGGTGGTCATCATCTGTGTGCACGTCTGAATTTAGGAAGGGGTCAAGTTCAGAGATCTTTGGGGCTCAAAGAGGGGGCAGATCAGATCATGGGTGGTGCTCACAGTTTGCTTCCTGGCTAGACCACACCAGTACTTTCTCAGAAGAGTCTTCAGCTATTCTCCGCCCAAAATGGAAGCTTCCCTTTCTTTTTCTGACCATCTGGGTAACTCTCTCCAATGAATAACTTTTAGTAGCTAGCGATCGTGGTAAAAATAGCTCACATTTATCAAGTACCTATCAATGCCCCGCACTGTTCTGAAGGCCATGAGTCCCCACAGCAGTGCTATGAAGTAAATATTAATATAATTATGCTGACAATAAAGCAACAGCTGACTCTTGATGTGACAGTACTTCCTCATGTAAATACAGAGGACAGAACTCATTGAACTGTGCAACTTAAATGGGGGTAGTTTTTTTGCACATAAATTACACCTCAATAAAGTTGATTTTTAAATTACATGAACACTTGTGCAGTGCTTACTGTGTGGCTAACTGTGATCCTGTTTCATGCACAGTATCCCACTAAATCATAACAGCCCTGCAAGGTCACATCATCCACATATGAGGTTAGTATAATCCCAATTCTACCCGACATTCAATACCAAGGAAAGAACAACCCACATATTAACAATATTTTACATTTACAAAGCACTTTGCAGTCTTCCAACACCTTCCCATATCTTGCATGTAAACTCCCTGCTTCTTTGGAAGATCTAGAGTAATCATTCCCTATACCACTTGCTCCTCTGGCAGTGAATCATGTGCGTTTTTTGACATACTACCACTTTGTAAGGTTTTGTAAAACCTGCTGCTTCTGTTAAACTGCCTTTTTAGCTCTTTCCTTCACATAGCCTGTAACTATGCTTAAGGCGGAGGTCTCGAAAAGAGATAAGAAGAAAAAGTGAGCTTGAAATTAGCCTCAAGAGGATGAAGTTCCAGGTTTAGATTTGGACAAGTCATTTATCGTCACCACACCTTGATTATTCTCAACTGTGCAATGGGGTAATAGTATCTTGTCATCCTTTATTGTGGGTGCCTGCTATATTGATAAGATTATTATGATCTTTTAAAGTCTTTCATTTTAGACTCTGGAAGTGAGATATGAAGGTTCATATCTTAGTCTTACCACTTACCTATGTGACTTAGGGATGCCTCAGTTTTCTTATCTATAAGATGGGGCTATTAAAAGTACTGACCTCACAGGGTTGATGTGAGGATTGAATGAGTTGATACATGTAAAATTCCCAGAACAGTCCCTAGAAGATGGCAAGTATTATATAAGTGAATTACTGTTATTATCATTGTTAATACTCCATCTAGGCTAATACTGTATTTTGTAAGGCAGGCAAAAATTGATACGTTTACTTTGCTGATGTGGAAACTGAAGTGTAGTAGGTTATGAGGCTTATCAATATCAAGTTAGTTAGAAGGTAGCAGAGCTCAGCTCACACACCGTTGGGAGGCTGAATGCCAGAATGTGACAATGTGATGTCAAGTGTGTCATGTTCTGCAATGCGTTGGCATCCGAGGGTGTTGTGGCTTCTGCTTCTCGCCTCTTGTCACAGTTCCTGGTGCCCAGCATGTGGCTGCTGATAAAACAGAGGCGGTCCATGAATGGCTCATCACCTGTTAGGCTGTGCGTTGAGGCATGACATAGATTATCATGTTTTACTCTTGTCAGAACTCTTGGAGTTAAGATTATCTTCCTCATTTACAGATGAAGAAACCAAAGTATACAGCAGTTGAGAGAATTTGTCTTCATTACTCAGATAATAAATGACAGAGCTGGAATTCAAACACGTGACACTCTAATTCCCAGGCCCAGGCTAGTAAACACTAGACTAGATTCCTTGGATTTGACTGTGAGGCAGGGGATCAGAGGAGACCCTGGGTATGGGAGGAGCCGGTTTCCAGATGCCCTTGAAGCACTTAGATTCAGCTCTCAGGGCTCATGTCTCAGTCTCCCTTTCCCCAAGATGGCTTGTGACATCTGGAAGGGCGCAAGCCCTGGAGTGGGTGACCTAAACCAGAGACATATTGTGGGTGGCTTCCCAATGCCCCTGGGAGTCCTGGTGAAGGAAGTCCCAACATTCCATGATCTGGGTTTTAATGTTTACCTTCTATGAAGGTCTTAGTTTCCAGAGAGAGACAGAAAAGGCAGGAGAATATCTCTGAACTGTGTATCCTCATCCCCATTCTCAGCACCCAGCGTTTGCCCCATTGTGCCTTTTGCTGCCTGCACCACCCACTTTCTTCCTGCCTCAGTCTACCTGGCTTCCTAGGCCCCCACACTCTGCCTTCCCCATTCATTTGTCTACAAAACCCTGGCCAAGGGCTCCTTAAAGGAGTGGTTGATTCTCCTTTAAGTGCTGGAGCAGGGAAAACCCAAGATGAGCCAGGAGCATCTTGTGGCGCCAGAAAGCAAGAAAGTTCTCAAAATGTGATAGAAGCCCTTCCAAAGAATGCAAGAGCCAACATGAAGAAGCTCTAAAGAGGCAGAGCTCGAAGAATTTGAGTCACAAAATCAATAAAGATAGTAACCCACAGATTATAACCCATAGAATAAAATAAATATCCACAAGTCCACACTGGTATAAATAAATAATTGAATGAGTTCAACTTGCATTCTTGCCTTTACATCCTTTGCACATGCTGTGTCCCCTGCCTGGAACCTCGTCCCTCTGCACCCAGTGAGCTTCTCTTTATCTTTTAGGACCAAAGAGGATTTCCTGCTCTGTAAAGTCTTCCTTGATGTTTTGAGCATAGCTGGTCTCCTCTTCCTGTCCTGTGGCTCCTATATTTTGTATACATTTCTATCTGGGCCCTCCCTACACTATTCCTCCACAACCTACAGATGTCTGGAGAGCAGGTACGGTAGCTCAGTTATCTGGGCATCCCCTGAATGTGGCACAAAGCCTGAGGCACAGATGCTTTTGAGAATTTGAACTTGCTAAAGTAGGTCTGTCTTTCTCAGTTACTGGTTCCGTCATCCATCTAAGTGCTCCCACCAACAACCTGGGAGTCAACCTCCCCTCTTCTCTCTCTTTTTTTTCTTTGTCTTTTTTTTTTTTTTCCTTTTTGTGGAAAACGGGATCTCTGGGTTCCCGAGAGGCCGGCACGTCTGCTGGGGACTCTTGGCCAGCAAGAGGGTCCCAACCTGAATAGGGGAGTGCATGGAAGAAAGAAAAGACAGACAGGTGGGGTCTGGAGGACTGAATAAGCAATGCTTAAACAGCAACTTTATTGTGCATTTATATATATTCTTAATATATATAAATTATATATTAATTATATATAGTTAGTATGTATATTTTTCGCCTACAGTAATTACAGAAACAAATACCATTGTCTTATACATGAAAGGGAACAGAAAGTCCTTGGGATACAAGCTCAGGCAGCAGATAAGAATAATAGAATCAGATACCTTAACTGGGTACAATCAAGTCACACAGGTGGGTCTCATTAGCAGATGGATCTCATTTTCGGGGTGAGAAAACCTATAGTTAAAAAGTTAATGATCTATACAAGGCACCAGAGAGGCAGTAAACCTATTAGCTTTGCAAACAGCAATCACAAGAACAAGCACAGGACCTAACAATAGCAGGTAAACAAAGTCATAGACACAATGTCTTCTCAGACCACATAGGCATCACATCATCATCTAGCAAAGTTATTTT
>CAUYQU010013822.1:0-24187 GCA_963574635.1 Cheracebus regulus | reverse complement strand
TTGTTTTGGGGGGCAGAAATGCAAACTCAGTGATTAAATAAAAACCCTGAAGTGTTTACTATTTTCTTGATATATGGTGTTTCTGAATGCACAGTTTATGTAAATAAAAACCTGTCTCACTCAATTTTTTTTTTTTTTTTTGAGATAGAGTTTCGCTCTTGTTACCCAGGCTGGAGTGCAATGGCGTGATCTCGGCTCACTGCAACCTTCACCTCCTGGGTTCAAGCAATTCTCCCGCCTCAGCCTCCCGAGTAGCTGGGACTCCAGGCGCGTGCCACCATGCCCAGCTAATTTTTGTATTTTTAGTAGAGACAGGGTTTCACCATGAGAGGATGGTCTCGATCTCTTGACCTTGTGATCCACCCGCCTCAGCCTCCCAAAGTGCTGGGATTATAGGCGTGAGCCACCGCGCCCGGCCTCACTCAAGATTTTGTGGTAAGAATGCTGACCTTCTCCAATTTGAACTTACAACTATCAGCAGGCTTGTTCAGCCCACAGAATTAATAAAACATTTTCTGTGTACTACTAGAGCGTCTTTGAACTTTATGAAGAGTCTGCCTTTGTTTAAGAGTATTTCATATTTGGGGGTTAAGAATTCAATAAGTATGTGATATTTAATTTTTGAAACGTTTTTATTTTATTTTTCTTCGTGACAGAGTTTCAGTCTTTTGCTCAGGCTGGAGTGCAGTGGTATGATCTCTGCTCACTGCAACCTCCACCTCTCAGGTTCAAGTGATTCTCCTGCCTCAGTCCCCCAAATAGCTGGGATTACAGATGTGCACCACCATGACTGGCTAATTTTTGTATTTTTAGTAAAGACTGGGTTTCACCATGTGGGCCAGACTGGTCTCAAAATCCTAGCCTCATGTGATCCACCCGCCTTGGCCTCCCAAAGGGATTATAGGCATGAGCCACCGTGCCTGGCCACATATTTATTTATTTATTCCCCTCAGACTACAGTAAAGGTATTCATTTATGTAGGTTTCATATACTAACCATTATTCAGAGGAATTAGAACCTAAAATGTGTAAATTCCAACTTTGGATAGTAGTGGTGTTTTCTCTTCCATCAATTACAAACTCAGTAATCAAAGTACCGTATTTCATCAAACCTAAGACTGCAATATGTGCTAATATTTTATGTACTCTCCAGAAAGAAAAATAGACTGGGTGTGATGGCTTACCCCTATAATCCCAGCACTTTGGGAATCTGAGGAAGGCAGATTAATTGAGCCCAGGAGTTCAAGAACAGCCTGGGCAACATGCCAAAAGCCTATCTCTACAAAAAAATAGAAAAAGTAGCTGGCATGGTGGCACGCATCCGTAGTCCCTGCTACTTGAGGGAGGCTTGAGTCCAGGAAGCAGAGGTTGTAGTGAGCTGAGATTGTGCCACTGCTCTCCAGCCTGGGCAACAGAGAGAGAGAGACTCAGTCTCAAAAACAAAAAAAGAAATGAAAAATACTGTCAATTAAATTATATGACCAATTGTAAGACCCTCGTCAATTCCAGAGAAGTTAACATGTGGAGGGAAATGTATATAATAGTGAAATATGGCAGTATTCATATCATCTGGCCTGAAGTTGAAAACCTATACATTTATAGAAAAATGACTTCTGAGGAGTCAGGGACACTTCCAGAGACCACCTGCTGTGAAACTGACTAAGAAGTTTATCAAATCCATATACATCCTTGAGCCCCGCTTTGGTCCAGTGAATTGGAATCTTTGGCAGCAGACCCAGAAATCTGTAAAATACCCTCAAAGAGCACTGTTTGAGTAACAGACGTAGTGTTATGAATCAGAATGATCAGCAAGCTCAATAATGAACCCCCAGCCACAGGCTAGAAATGCTCTGATCACAAATCTTCAGTCCTGAGGTTCCCAGGATGTAATTAGCTCAATGGTTGTGGCATCAAAACCCAGAATGGGCATAGGGAGCCTCTTATTCATCTAAACAAACATGCACTGAGGAACTATTGTGTGCTGCAGCATGCTATATACAGATGGGTGCCTTAAGGATACGATGAAAAATTGACAAATCTATACTCTGAGTAAACTACCAAGTAAACCACCCACTCAGAGATGTGTTTTGGCTCTTGGGACTTGATTTACAATCGGGTATCCAAGGTTCCAACTTAAAACATGCTTATCTTCATAGCCAGAGGGCATGACAGCATTTACATTTTTAAAAAATTAGCTGTAGAACAGAGAATGGGAGGAGGGCACTTGGCTTGAGATGTTTACTCGAAAAAAGACCTGGGGCTGGGGCTGGGGCAGGTGGTGGGGGTGTGGGAGTGGGCAGAAGACCTTAATTACAGAACAAGTTCAACTAGTAAAAACAGGTTTGGGGACTCCTGGCAAATATGTGTCTCATCCGGTGGGGGTGGAAATTGGCTGGCGTGTGCTAGAAGCAGCCTTTTAGCTTAAAATGTTCTGTGTGCTGTGGATATCAGATGTGCTTCATAGAGGGGCTACTGGGTGTGGGGTAACTGAATGCTTTGGTTAAGTGGGAGCTGAATTAAGACAGTTTCTGCTTTATTTGAAATTTTTTCCATTTCCAGCCAAAACCAAGCTCAGCAAACACAGTTCTCATGTGCCCACAATTCTGATTAAACCAAAAGCCTTGGCAATAGAGGGCTGAACAGAAGTACTTAGTCACTAGCTTCCCAGATTTTATCACTGCACTGTCATTTGGTTCTTCAACTCTAGCATTAGTAAGTACAATCACCTGATGGCTGTGCCTAGCTAATTCCTCTTATTCAAGGTTGTCTGTGACTCCCCAGGCTAGGGTAATCCTTGCTTTGTGTCCCCAAGGTGCCAAGTGCTTCTTCTTCCTCAATAGTCAGCCTGCTCATATTGACTGATTTTATGCCTGTCTCCGCTGCCTGACTGCAAGCTAAAAGGGGACCGAGCTATCTCGCTCATCACAGTAGCCCAACTCCTCCTATTATGCTGGCACATAGCAGATGCTCAGCCCATATTTGTTGAAATGAAAATTAAATTGAAATGGGGCTAATCAAAGAACATGTCATGGAGGAAGAAAATCCAGAGAAGATTTTTGCAAGGAGGAACATGGCATATTTAAAACTTCTGCGATGGGCCCAAAAGATCATATACAGAATATTATAGTGGGCTATAGTTTGAAATTTTGAAAGGTAATTCAAATAGGCCCCTAATGTTTAGCTTCTTGAAGAGTCAAAACCACTTTGAGAAACAGCTCCTACAGTGTTAGACTGTGAGAGCCTCTAAGATATGACAGAGCTTTCAGTTCCTTCCAGCTGTTTACATACTAATTTCTGAACAACGTGGACGGGCCAGGGAGGCTGAAACTAGTGACAAAGGGACGTTAAATAGCTTATTTTCAAAGACACAGTGCAATATGCCCATCTGCCCTTTTCCTTCCCTTTAAAGGTGATTTCTTCCATTCCCTTCTCAAGGTTTTTGATTCCAGGTTAAACGCTACAAAAATGTTTTTTCCTTCTCAACTTGCCATGCTCACACCTAGTGCCATTTGTATCAAAACTTTGTTTTCTTGAGGTGGGGCCCAAGGAGCTGACTTTTAAGGGGGAGGGAAGATTCTGTCTGGTGTTTCTGCAAGATTAAACATGGGGCTCATCTGGAGTTCCAGGATGATGAGAAATTATAGACTCAAGAACTTTTTATTCAAAGAAGCCCAAGAAAGAAGAAGGCAACTTCTCTGCTAGCTGCTCCACCAAAGCGGGGTCATGCTCTCCCCTAATGGAGTCTTACAAGAGATATTTTGAGAGCTCATTCTGGTTTAGAGACAGTACATGGTGAACAAAGCTCATCTGTCATTGAGTGGGAGGAAGGGAGAGGAGAAGGTAAGAGAGAATTAAAATTGTAAAGCCAACATCACATGGATTCCTCCTTGAACTTTAATAACCCAGTGCTGCCTGCAGGCTCAGAAAAAACAAATGCAATGGGTAGGTATGAGGATTGCTCTGGTGCCAGGAAAATGCAGTAAGACATAACTTTTACAAGGTAGGCAACGAAAGAGTGCCCTGCAGGAACAAAACAGGCTTTTAACATCTCCAAAGTTGGCAGCCAGATGCCTGAAAACGTTGGCTTAGGGCATCCAAAATGCACAACAGATAGAACCACTTTCTTTAAGATGAAGTCATCTTCCAGGGGAAACAATAGCTGGGAAGGCTGGGTTTTTATGATTCATGGGAGGAGGAGAATTTGATCTGTATTTTCTTTGCCACAGCCTACCCCATTTTAATGCATGTTAGAGGTTTTTCACATGTTAGGCAAATTTTCTAGAATGTTTTAAAAGGGAAAAACATTCTATAGACCGCCTCAGCTACTGAAAGAGTTCTCTTTCTCCCTGGCTGGGGAGGGATCCAATTCTGTTTCACTGTGTTATCGAAAAGATCTGAAACTACCACTCTTCATTTGGATTCTGCTGTTATGAAATGCAGTTGGGAGTATCTTGTTACACTTTACCCCCAGAAGTGTTAAAGGAAGTGCCTGTCATCAAAATTCAAAAATAAATTTAAAAAAATGATGCTGGCAGAGCTCAAAAATGAAAGGGATCAGCATTTTGCTTCAGTTTCCTGTTCATAAAACTTTATAAAAACAACCCACCCATTAAAAAAAACCCATAACAATAGCTCACTATTCTTTTCCTAAATGCTTGCCTCATGCCACTCTGAAATTAGGTGCCATCACATTTCCTGAGTTATGGACCCCAAACACCACATCCTTTTCCTCCCTCCCACACCCTATCCCCACCTGGCATCATTCCTGAATTTAGATGCTTCTCCAGTTTATGATCTCAGTAGAGAAATGCCAACATTCTCCCTCCTACCTGTTCTAAGAGGCCAAGCATCTGTACCAGCTGGAAGCAGGAATAATTGAGGCTTCCTTCCCCCAAATTAATTCTCATTTCCTAGAGAAACTTTTAATATGGAAGGTTAAATTACAAAGTGAAGAGCTAGTAAACTGAAAAAGAATAAGATATTTCCCTCCCACTCTGGCTCTACGGCAAAATTTTCTTTGTGGAATACTCAACACTCTGTCCTTCCTGGAAGAACACAGAAATACAAGCTTTAGAACAGGCTTTTCCAACCCACGGCCCACAGGCTGCATGCAGTCCATGATGGCTCTGATGTGGTCCAACACAAATTCATAAACTTTCTTAAAACATTATGAGATTCTTTTTGCGATTTTTTTTTTTTTTAGCTCATCAGCTATTGTTAGTGTTAGTGTATTTTAAGAATGCATTTTACAATTCTTCTTCTACTGTGGCCCAGGGAAGCCAAAAGATTGGACACCCCTGCTTTAGAATGAGAAGTCTGGGTTCAAATATCAAGTTTTTACTTGCCAACTATTTGAGTTTGGACAATTTACTTAATGATGCCAAACATCAGTTTAAACATCTATAAAATGGGGACAATGAGAGTTTTGAGGCTTTAATGAGTTAAAAACACATGAATAATCCAATGAGATAATATGTATGGCCAGATTTCTAAGCATACGATTAGCATGTAATCCATGCTGTTATTAACCTTTCTGGTAAATAAAGCATCTCCTTTTTTTTTTTGGGAAATGAATTAAGGAAAAAAGATGGAATTTGGAGAACTTTTCCCAACACTCTTTGCTTCCAAAGAGATTAACTGATTTAACCTTTTAATTTCAAAAATTGATTTGGTGTTGCACACATATAAAAGCAGCAGCACAGTGAAGAGTGAACTGACCTAAATTAGAAGACGTGGGCCAGGAGCAGTGGCTCACACCTGTAATCCTAACACTTTGGGAGGCCAAGCCAGGAGAGTCTCTGGAGCCCAGGAGTTTGAGACCAGCCTGTGCCACAAAGTAAGACCCCAACTCTACAAAAATAATAACAACAATAGCAATTAGCCAGGCACAGTTGTATATGCCTATGGTGCGAGCTACTCAGGAGGCTGAGGCAAGGTGATTGCTTGAGCCTAAGAGTTTGAGGCTGCAGTAGTGAGCTATGATCGCGCCACTGCATTCCAGCCTGGGTAGCAGAGCGAGACCTCATATCTAAAAAAAGTAAAAGAAAAAAAAAGAAGAAGAAGACATGGTATACAATCTGGCCCTACCATTTAGTCTGTGGTCTTGGGTAAGTCAATTGATCTCTCTGAGGCACAGATTCTTGAACTGTAGAAGGTGATTTAAACATAAATGTGTATGCTTCTGTCATTCTATTAAACAGCAAAGACTGAAGTGTATATGGAGTATTATCTTGATTTTATGCTATTTAATTTCAGAAAAGCTTTCAAATAAAAATTCTTATCTCATGTTCTGATGAAAGCACCCTGTCTAAAATTAGCATATTTGGTACAGGCAGCCCACATTTTGGGTTAGTTCAGCACGGTGATATTTTATAAGGGCTCATCAGAAAATTAAGCTCAATGTACTCATGTATCAGGAAAGGTATATGTATATGGATTCCTTTAATGTCAAGTGGCAAAGCAAGCAAGAGGTTGAAACAGAGGAAAGATCAACCATGAGAAAAGAATTACTGAGGGAAAATGGAGATAGACTACAAATGGAATAGAACTGGCCTAAAATATACCACTGTCACTTAAAAATAGGTACTCAGTTACATAGTGCCTGTGTTATCTTTACAACAGCATTTGGTTCCTACTCTGTCTTCTTCCTACAGGCCTGCTATGACTGTGAGAGCTATCTGTTCCTTCAGTGGATCCAGTCTTGCTGCCTTGTGGATTCCGCCCAGTCACAGCCTTCCTTCTGCTCTTCAAGGGTGGGCTGCCTACATCCAAGTGAAGACCACGTAGCGGGGATCAAGTGGCCTTGGGTTTTAGTTGCTGTTGACCTACGGACTCTGGCAGCTATGGACAAGTCATTTAACTTTCCTGGATCTGTTTTGATCAAACAGAATGTACTGGATTAAAGTTTTTCAATCCAAATCTTGCGGAACATTAATCACTAACATTTTATACCCAGGAGGTTAGGAATGAAGGAGGAGCCAATGACATTATGAGCTATCCCTCTGTCCTGGGACTCTGGCTGGGGGAAGAAGTGGAACACATTTGTTACCAAACAGAACTGGGTGACCTTCAGTTCCCTTCCACCTTGAAGATTCTGAAATTCTACTAAAAATTCTGAAATTCTCCTGAAAATTCTGAATTTTATGCGACAGGAGAGGACAAAGAAGAAGAGAGGGACTTCAGGTAGTCATGTGGGAGGTGGCGGGGTGGTCATCTCAAAGCTCTGTTTGCACAGCAACTACAGTGTACATACTTAGCTTGTAAGCTTCTTTGAGGTGCTTCGGAGTGAGGGGGCTAGTAGAGATCATGGGAAAGGAAGCTAAATTCCTCCTCTTGAAATGACTAGTATTACACACAGCAAGCACTCAGTAGATGCTGATAGAACTGAATTCAAAGGAAAAAAGACCTGGCTCAAACTGACAGAAGTTGAGCTGCTGCTCAAGATGTATGAATATGTCAAAAGTGCTAAGTTTCTGCTTTTGTTCTCAGCCACCCACTTTGCCATAAGCCATTTTCAGTCTCAAGATCAATTCTTTTTCGTGAGAATGAGCACACCTCTTTCGGCAGGGTAACCACAGGTAAACCTCTCCCTGCACCTCCTGCTGCCATCTCATGCGCTTGGAATATGAACAAAGGTGAACTGTCTGGGAGTTAAAGAATCCTGCTTGTTTTCATTCGTATCTTTGCCCAGGGTAGTGGCAAATATTGTTTCATGGGTTTCCAGCTTTGTTTTTGGAGCTCAACGGATAAAGTGCTCCCACAAGAAAGAATAAGGAGAGAGGAAAGAAGGTAAGGAAAAAAACTACTTCATTCAAACAGCAGAAGTCCTTTATTCCCAGGAAAGGCGACAGTATGCTACATCCTCCATCTGAGCTGCCAGAGTCTCCATCTAGAGATACTGACAGCAACAATAACCTTACAGAATTTTTTTTGTACTTCTATTCTGAAAACAGGACTTAAAAGAAGACTAAAGTCTTCTGATTCCCAGCTGATGTTTTTACCATAAAACTAGGCTGCCTCATGAACACATTCCCCAGGCCACAAAAAAGTTGGCTCGTAATAAGCACTCAATAAATATTTGTTGAATGAATTAAAGAACAGAAGGAAGGAAAAGGCACAGAGGTATGTACCAAGGGCTGTCAACATAAGAGGACCGATTGGTTGACATTTAAAAACCTTTGTGTATCTCTGAACTCAGGTCCAGAATGTCCCACCCTCATCCTTCTCCACGTTTTAAAATACTACTCATTATTCAAATCTCAGACCAAGTTTTTATTCTGAGAAGCTTTCCCAGGTCCACCCAGCCCTGTGGAGCTAGTTTAATCTTTTGAGTTCTAACAATTCTTATTACTAAAAGTACAAAAATTAGCTGGGTGTGGTGGCAGGTGCCCGTAATCCCAGCTACTTGGGAGGCTGAGGCAGGAGAATCATTTGAACCCAGGAGGCAAAGGTTGCAGTGAGCCAAGATCACACCATTGCACTCCAGCCTGGGTAACAGGGCAAGACTCTGTCTCTAAACAAACAAACAAAAACAAAACAAACAAACACAAAAACAATTCTTATTACTACCACTTAGTTAACCATGTTCTACCATGTGGCAGCTTTTTTTTTTTTGAGAGAGTCTTGCTCTGTCTCCCTGGCTGGAGTGCAGTGGCACAATCATGGATCACTGCAGCCTTGACCTCCTGGACTCAAGTGATTTTCCCATCTCAGCCTCCTGAGTAGCTGGGACTATAGGTGCCCTACCATGCCTGGCTAATTTTTATTTTCCTAATTTTTTGTAGAGATGGGTGTCTCACTACGTTGCCTAGGCTGGTCTTGAACTCCTGGGCTCAAGTGATCCTCCTGCCTTAGCCTCTCAAAGTGCTAGAATTATAGGTACGAGCCACTGCACCTGGTGCAAGTTTTTTTTTTTTTTTAGTCAGGATCTCACTTTGTCACCCAGGCTAGAGGTCAGTGGCGCAACTGTGGCTCACTACAGCCTTGACCTCCTGGGCTCAAGCGATCCTTTCACCTCAGTTTCCCAAGTAGCTGAGACTACAGGTGTGCACCACCATACCCAGCTAATTATTTTAGCTTTTGTGGAGATGGGGTTTCACCATGTTCCCCAGGTTGGTCTCAAACTCCTGGGTTCAAGCAATCCTCTCCCCTTGACCTCCCAAAATGTTAGGAATACAGGAGTGAGCCGCTGCACTCAGCCTAAGCTAATATTATCACTTATTCCTACATTCAACTTCTATTGACCAACCAATTTAATGGTCAATTGAATTTTTGTGCTGTTCTACTACTACCAGAGGAGGCCAGTAACAACTGGTATCTGGTCAACTGTATAAGACTCTACCCAGGGAGGGATGTGAGGATGTGTTGTGTCCTAAAAATAACTTCATGTTAAAATTAAGGAAGATGCTTATGAAACTTTCAGATCTACTCATCAATTTACAGAAAACAGGGAGAGAGGAAAAAGTTAAAACACATCATAAGAAAGCACACCTGAATCCCAGCTAGAAAATATTCTGCCAGAAAAATGACCTGGTTTCCTCAGCAAGAGGGTAAAAAAAAAAGGGGTGACGGAGGTTTTTCACAACAACAGTGATAAGAAATGGGTGGATCAGTCAGGTACAGTGGTGCATGCTTGTAGTCCCAGCTACTTGGAAAGCTGAGGCAAGAGATCACTTGAGCATAGCAGTTTGAGACCAGCCTGGGCAACAAAGTGAAGACCTTGTCTCAAAAAAAAATCAAAGGAGGCTGGGCGCGGTGGCTCACACCTATAATCCCAGCACTTTGGGAGGCTGAGGTGGGTGGATCATGAGGTCAAGAGATCGAGACCATTCTGATCAACATGGTGAAACCCCGTCTCTACTAAAAATACAAAAATTAGCTGGGCATGGTGGCGCATGCCTGTAGTTCCAGCTACTCGGGAGGCTGAGGCAGGAGAATTGCTTGAACCCAGGAGGCGGAGGTTGTGGTGAGCCGAGATCACACCATTGCACTCCAGCCTGGGTAACGAGAGTGAAACTCTGTCTCTAAAAAATAAAAAATAAGAAAAAAAATGAAAGGAAAGAGATTGGACACAGTGGCTCATGCCTGTAATCCCAGCACTTTGGGAGGCCAAGGTGGGAGGATCACGAGGTCAGGAGTTTGAGACCAGCTTGGCCAACATGGTGAAACCCTATCTCTACTAAAAATACAAAAATTAGCCAGGCGTGGTGGCATGCACCTGTAATCCCAGCTACTCAGGAGTCTGAGGCAGGAGAATTGCTTGAACCCAGGAGGTGGAGGTTGCAGTGAGCTGAGATCACGCTGCTGTGCTCCGGCCTGAGCAACAGAGCAAGACTCCATCTCAAAAAAAAAAAAGCCAACAAAAAGAAGGAGAGAAAGGAGAAAGAAATGAGTGGACCATGTTGGGATATTGATTCAAACAGCCTAACTGTATAAGGACGCTTTTGAGGAAAATTAACAAGAATTTCCTTGAATTCTTCAACATCACCTAATATGCAGTCCAAAGTAAAATTTGAATATGAGGACATTCAACTTGGACTGAATATTAGATAACATTGAAGAATTATTGTTAATCTTGTCAGATGGGATAAAGGATGGTGACTTATGAAAAAAAGGTGGTGGCTCATGCCTGTAATCCCAGCACTTTGGGAGGCCAATGGGGGCGAATCACTTAAGCCCAGGAGTTTGAGACTAGCCTGGGCGGCATGGTAAAACTCCACCTCTACAAAAAAAATGCAATACATTAGCCAGGCATAGCGGTGCATGTCTGTAATCCCAGCTACCTAGGAGGCTCAGGTGGGAAGATCACCTGAGCCTGGGAGACAGAGGCTGCAGTGAACAGGATCAGGCCACTACACTCCAGCCTGGGTAACAGAGTGAGATGTTGTCTCAAAAAGAAAAAAAAAAAAAGAGGTCCTTATCAGGTAGAGAAGTATAGCAGAGTACTGATGAGTAAAGTGATATATAGCCAAGGTTTGCTTAAACTACTCCTAAAAACAGTGCAGTGACTGGAGGGAAGTTAGTGATTGTTGAAGCTGGCTGATAGTGATCAGGTGCTAATGAAACTATCCTCTCTACTTTTCCAAGATGAGCAGATCACAAGGTATCATGATTAACAACTAAATTAAACTTAGAAAGTTATAATTTCTGGTTTATATGCTGGTGAGGGTACAGTTTCTCCAGGTATCATATTTAACACTAAATTATCCAACTTAAAAATTATTTCTGGTCAATGCCAGTGAGGGTATAAGTGAAAACGGCATTTGTAGAACCACAGATGATAGTAAAAACTACTGTGATGTCAAGAGATGTCAATATCTACCAAGAGCAATACAAATATGCAAATATCTTAGCCTGCTATCCCTACATGTGTGACTTTACCAAAAGAAAATAATCCAAATGGCTGGGAGTGGTGGCTCACACCTGTAATCCCAGCACTTCAGGAGGCCAAGTCGGCTGGAACACCTGAGGTCAGGAGTTTGAGACCAGCCTGGCCAACATGGTGAAACCCCATCTCTACTGAAAATATAAAAATTAGCCAGGCATGGTGGGGGACACCTGTAGTACTAGGTACTCAGAAGGCTAAAGCAGGAGAACCCTGGAACCTGGGAGGCGGACATTGCAGTAAGCTGAGATCATGTCACTGCACTCCAGCCTGGATGACAGAGCAAGACTATCTCAAGAAAAAAAAAAAAAAAAAGGAAAAGAAAAGAAACCAAAAGAAGAAAAAAATTTCAGTGTACTGTCATCTAAATAGTGAAGATTAGAAATAATAACAGACTAGCTACTAAGTATAAAGAATATACTGTGTACCGGGAATTATGTTAAATACTTTATATACATTATTCTCCTCTAAACAACCCCTTGAAGAAAGTATTATCATTCCCACGGCACAGATGAAGAAAGCAAGTCCTCAAGATCGCGCAGTTAGGAAGTGGCGCAGCAGGAAATCTGGGTCAGGCTGGCTCCACGGCCCACAATTTCCAGTCCTGCACTAATTGCCCTGAAATCCAAATGTCAGGCAATAGGGGATGTTTAATTAGATTACAGGACATCCACTGCATGAACACTGCATAAATATTAACAAGTATACTCATGAAGCCAAGCAATATGGGAACATGATAATAAAAAATGGGATGAAAACTGTTTATGAGGGTATCTGTGATACATGTATCATATGTGACATATTTATACGGAAAAGCTTGGCAGGGAAAATATATAAAATAAAAATCACGGTTGTGGCTGAGTGCAGTGGCTCACACCTGTAGTCCTAGCACTTTGGGAGGCCAAGGCTGATGGATTGCCTGAACTCAGGAGTTCAAGACCAGCCTGGGCAACATGGTGAAATCCTGTCTTTACTAAAAGCACAAAACTTAGCTGGGCGTGGTGGCAGGCGCCTGTAATTCCAGCTACTCAGGAGGCTGAATCAATGAGAATCGCTTGAACCTGGGTGGTGGAGGTTGCAGTGAGCCAAGATCACGTCACTGCACTCCAGCCGGGGCGACAGAGCAAGACTCTGTCTCAAAAAAAAAAAAAAAAAAAAAATCACGGTTGTATTGGAAGAAAGGTCTCCCAGTGATGTGGTTATGCTATTTTTATTGAAAAGGGGAGAGGTAATGGAACTGAGGTGCACACAGCTGCTGATGGAACAAAGGCATTTATTTTGGTAGTGGTGTTTCCATAGATATTGCAAACCATCAGTTTCTTCAAATTTGTTTTTCCTCTTCTTTGGAACATTATCAAAACTAAAAGAATAAATATTCTACTTTTCCTCCCCAAATATCTTTCCAATAACCTCTGCTAGGAATTCACGTACTTTTGATCAGGAAGCAATCATTATTATCCTATAGTTTCCTCTTGCAGCAGATGCAGAGTAAAATGTTACAATATAAGACAAATGAGAGGGAAAAAAAAGACAACAGCCCAAACTAATCTATAAAGGCTTGTTTCATGATTGAGGTTCTCACTGAGTCATGTGAAATCCTTTCACAGGTCATTTGTTATTACCATGACTGAAAAAGGCACCAGAAAGCAGGAGTTCCAATTCTCCGTCTTGTCGATGTCCAGCCCAGGCGTATCCTAACTGCATCCACGAAACTGCTAATCATCTCAAAATCCAACCCCACGGCTCAGCCTCCTGCTTTCGATTTTCTCCTCCACCCCTTCACCTTGCCTGGAAAGACACATCTGACTGGCTCCCAGAATCAAGTTCACTGGAAGACTGTGGACTTGGAAGTGCTTTGGAATCTATGAAATGCTCTACAGATGGGAGGTTATCTTGATTAAAAAGCTGATATGTCCCCTTGTGTATTTTTTTGCCATAAATAAATTCCAGAGATGTTCCTTGGGGAGAGAAAGAAAACCCCCAATAACGACCCCAGGTTATTTTAACTGCCATAACCAGGGTTGCCATAAATATCAACTTTTTATAACAAAGCTTTTGTAACTACCCAGGGGATAATTATTACCTGAAAAAGGCATTAATCTGTGAGCCAAACCACATTACCATTTGTGAGTCTATGTGGTATTTGCCCGTACCTGTCACCAAGATAACAGCTTAATCTTGAAAAGGGGAGGTAAGAATACTTTAGAGGAGCCCTTCAAGAGAGATTTCCTTTTAAAAAACTAAACAAAGAGAAAAGATATTGAGGAAAGAAAGAAAACTTACAACAAAAAACACAGAACTAGCCAGAGAGCCCGATGGAAGAGAAGGCTGTACTAAAACCACCAATCCTTCGGGGAGTTAGTGCAAACTTTTGTCAAAGATTATAGAAAAGCTACTGTTTCAAAGCCTGTGGACATCAGAGGAAAAAACACAAGAGACAGTTGCTGAACAGAGAGCTTTAAACAATTCAAGTTCAAACAGATAGAATTCCAGGAATTAAGAGAAGAAATTGCAAGGTGTTTTGGCAGTGTTTATTTTGGAAGAGGGAAGGAGCAAGAACAGGAAATAATAATAGTAATGGTAATAATAAATGGCTGCATTACTGGGAGCCAGGCCTTTTTGATCACAGTTAGGGGCAGCATTGTGCTGAGCACTTTGTAAGTATCATCTCCTTTAATCCCCATGACAACCTTTAGTGCTCAGTCCTACTAATGACTCCCTTTATAGATGAGGAAACTGAAATTCAGTCAGGCTCTAACACTTCTTTGAGGTCAGGGTGACAGGATTATGATTCAAACCCAAATTTGCTTAAAGGCATAGCGCTTGAACCATTTACACACTAGTATATAATTACCAGGTCTTACAGCTCAATAATGTTTTTGAAGATTATTGGCAATTATTAAGTTCAGAGCTGATGGCCAGCTTGGTCAGCTTTCTGCCTCCTTACCTTTTTTCCTAAAGGTAAAATGAAAGGAATGAACTACTACCCAGTCCATTTTATTAACTGTTTAGGGTGTTTTCTGGAAACTGTGGGAAGGAATGGATTGGAAAAATCTAGGGAATTCATTTATAGCCCATCATTAAGAGCTAATTATACAACAGGATTCTCAGAGTAAAACACTTTAGTGGCATCACTGTTTAAAGATTTTGTTAAAGCAGTGTACATCTGTAAAAAAGAGTGAAGAAACTCTGTGAGGTGACAAGGTTAGGGTGACACAGCCAGTAAATTATGAAGCACTGTTAGGAACTCATATACTGGAGTCTAGCAGCCCCAGTCTGAATTCTGACTCTACCAGTAATTTTCTCTGAGACCCTGGGTGAGTGAATAATCTTTCTGAGCCTCAGTTTCCTCGCCTATAAAATGGGGATGAAAAGAGTGCCTCCTTCATAGGCCTATTGTGAAAATTGCATGAGATGATGCATGGATGGCACAGGACACAGTGCCAGGCATGGTAAATATCAGCTAATATTCCTGGCACAGTCAACGAAGTAGCAATGCCACTCCATTTACAGTGACCCCTGCACTCCATGCCACATTCTTCACAAGCTATAGAATGTTTAGGTGTGGAACGAGTTCTAAAATGACATTTACAAAAGCACCAATTTAAGAATCCAGCCCAATTTGAGATCTCATTCTTTTCCCAAACCATAGTCAGTGGTTGGGAAGAGGGAACAATCTCTCTCTATGTTCTTTTGTGCTGGTATTTGGTATTTGACAAATACCAATTACATGATGATAGCTTTTCTGACAAATTCCGTTTAGGATCTCAGAAACCCCTCATCAGTAATAGGCAGCAACATTTTCTGTTTGCTTAGTTTTATTTGTAATGCAGTTGAGAATCAACTAAAGCTATTGCTCTTACCACATAACAGCAACTCGGTGAGGCTTCATTTTTATAGGCTTAACAGAATCGGTCTACTCTATTCAAGACTTTCATTGTTTGTGATGCTGGCCACCTGGAGTCAATTATTTAAGAGCTTTGAGAACAAGCAGCTCATACTGTGGTGCATTCTGGGGCTTAGGCTCACTCAGCTTTGGTTCCTCCCTCTACTGATCATGGCTCTACAACTTTCTTTAGGGAAACTGCCTTTCCTCAATTATCAGAGCTCATGGTTAAAATGGGACTGAGCCTGCTATCAGTTTCTTTGGGAATACATGTGACTCAGGACTGACCAATCAGCAACTCTTCCTTCTGGTTATGGTAACTGGTTCAGGAAGAGGTGTGAGAAACCAGGCTTGAGATTTTTGCAAGAGGAACTAGACAAGAAAGTATCCCTAAGTTAGAAGGGTGTAAGCTTGGCACTCATTGTTTGTGGTCATCTTTCCACCAGGAGGGGAGAGCATATCTGAGAATGAAAGCAACAAAGAAAAATAAAAGCTGAGAAGTGAGGAGAGAAAGAGATTCCGAAGGAAAAATAAGCACCTGGATCCAGCCATGCCTGAAGGCTGGATCTTGACTGTTACATAAGCATGACCCCTGGTCTTTTCTGTTATATAAACATCAATTCTCCATTTGCTTAAAGGAATCTGAGCTATGTTTCTGTCACTTACAATTGGAAGCATTTTTATTCAAATACATACAAAAGAGCCTCTACCATATAAATGAGTAGCTGCCTCCTTACTTTTTTGCACTATTCATGATTTATATTATATATCTAAGTCTTGCTTTCCTCAACAAAATCATAAGCTCTTTGAGACTAGGAGACAAGCATAATAACCTCTTGATACAGTCATACACTTGGGCCAAAAACAACCTAAGAGGGCTAAGGAATTATTTCATAACGGTGTCAGAGAGAAGAAAGGAAATGTCAAGGATGTTTCACAGGTGAGTTTTTGGAGGCTGATGGCACGGGGAGTCAGGAATCTCATTAAGTATCCAAAGCTACCTCCAAAAGCTTCATTTGTCTAGTTGTTCACTCCTGAACCTCCCATTTTATACTTTACAAGCTCAGTGGGTAGGAAAACCCCTACCGAAATTTCAGACTAAAGGTCTTCTAACTAGAACTGTGAAGAACTCACTGCTGGTCACCCAATGGTACCAATAAACCTGCTTTTCTTCTTAAATGAAAATTCACTACCCTAAGTATTCTTCATATACCAACTCTGACTACATTTGGATAGGGTAATTTGAGTGTTTTAAAAAGTGGTTTTAAACCTTTTTTTTCACACTGAATACCAGGATAAGCATTAAATAGATCAACTATGTAGATGTAAATTCGAAAACATAAACATATGAGAAGGAGATGGGCCATTTCCTAGTATAGGAAAGACCTTGCTAACGATGACTCAAAGTCCAGAAGCCAGAAAAGACTGATAAAATACGTACCCTAAAATATAAAAATATAAAATACGTTTAAACACTTTTACATGGCAAACAAGAACAACAACAAAAATATAAGCAAAGACAAATGACAAACTGGGAAAATACATTTACAACTTGTATCCATTTCTGCACCAATCTCTCTAATTTGTAAAGACTTCCTAGAAATCAAGAAGTAAAGGACAACCACCACCTCTGTATGACTGATTTGTGTTACAACATCACAAGGAGTAATGCCAGTTTTTGGGCATGAACATTTTAAGGGATAGCAGGGTGTTTATGAGTTAAGGGCATGAACTGAGTGGTCCAGGTTTAAATCTCAGTTCTGCTACTTTCTTGCTTGTGATCTGAGTAGGCTGCCTCACCTGCTTAAACCGCATGTGTAATGGGGGATTATAATCTCCACCTTGCAAGGCTGTTGTGAGGATTCAATGCACATGAATGCACTCAGTGACAGCCTGTCACTTAGTAAGTGCTCAGTAAATGGTTGCTATTGGTAGTAAAGCAGAAATTTGAAAATTAAGAGCATACCCTGGCCAGGCATGGTGGCTCACACTAGTAATCCTAGCACTTTGGGAGGCCCAGGGGGGCAAATTGCTTGAGCCCAGGAGTTTGAGACCAGCCTGGGCAACATGGCAAAACCCTGTCTCTACAAAAACAGGAAAAAAAGCCAGGCATGGTGGCACACTCCTATAGTCCCAGCAACTTGGGAGGCTGAGGCTGAGATAGGAAGATCACCTCAGCCCAGGGAGGTCAAGGTTGCACTGAGCCATGATCATGCCACTGCACTGCAGCCTGGGCGACAAAGTGAAACTGTGACTCAAAAAAGAAAAAAAAAGCACACCCTAACCTCAAGATCTTGCAGGTACTACTCAGAAGGCAAGATGTACATAAAGTACAACAGAAAAAACAAACATCAACATTGCTATAATGAGATTTTTCATCTTAAATACGTTGTTATATTTACAACCATAAATCTAAGTATTACTATTCCTATTTTACAGATGAGAAAACAGCCTCAGAAGGGCTAAGTGACTTGCTTATTGTGGCAGCTACTAAATGGTAAAATTTAAGATTTTACTCCATCTATGATTGGCTTTATAAGTTGGGTGTTCATTATACTATGTCAACCTGTCTCTCCCTAATTTAAAAACCAGGAAACAATTTGTCCAGCTAAGTAGTAAGAAAAAATATCCAGAGCTGCCATAGTTCTAAAAGTCCCAGCCCTCAGGCCTAAGAACTGACCCTGTTCCAGCAGTAAAACCTGCCATTTGTGGGAGCCTGTTTCTCAATGGAAGGAGAAAGTCCATCCTGAGTTACAGCATATCTTTACCACGTGTTGTTATTGGTCTTCCTTTTTGTTACACAGAAAGGTTAAAGAGCTCTCTTGTAAGGTCGTGAGTGGAGTGGTACACATACCGCTGTTTCTCTGGGACTTTTAAAAAATTTATTATTTTTTTGAGACAAAATCTCACTGTCACCCAGATTGGAGTGCAGTGGCGTGATCTTGGCTCACCGCAACCTCTGTCTCCCGGGTTCAAGTCCTGCCTCAGCGTCCTGAGTAGCTGGGATTACAGGTGCGCGCCACCATGCCTGGCTAAGTTTTGTATTTTAAGTAGAGACGGGGTTTCACCATGTGGGCCAGGCTGGTCTCAAACTCCTGATCTCAAGTGATCTTCCCACCTTGGCCTCCCAAAGTGCTGGGATTACAGGTGTGAGCCTCTGCACCCAGCCTGGGACAGACTTTTATATGGTACAACTGCCCGCCATCCAGGGCCTGCAGAAGACATGTCTTTGGCAGTGAATGTAGGCTCTCACGCAAGCTTTCTGCACTCTGGGTGAGTGCTTTTCTCACTTCCTGGCAGGTAGTCCCCTGGGTCCAGCCGCTTGCCTGTTGAGGCCATGACTGAGACAACAATGCCCCCACATTTGGCCCAGGTCGTTCAAAACTCATAGTTGGAATACTCAGGAAGCTCTAGCTACCTCTGTGGCCCTACAGTTGAAACCAGAATCTGCCTATAGTGAGAAGTAAAATGCCCTCGCCAAGCCTCCCTTTAAGAGGTAATGCCTCCCGAAGAACATCTGCCAACCCCCACAGACAGCTATTTGAAGCAAGCACAGAACCTCAACACTCTTTCCTGTGGAAATTCCAATACATACTTTCTTTGCTTTTAAATCTTTGGAATGCTGATTTAAAAGCCTGCAGCTAAAATGTTCTGACAAATAGCGGGCTGTCTTGTCTCTCTGAAACAGCGGTATTTCAGAGGTCAGGGAGAGAGCCCTCACCATCAGCCTCATCAGTCAATGTGTTACATAAAGAGGGATTTGTTTTCAATCTCTAAGGAGGATATCCACAGAATGTCAGGACTTTAGCAATGTTCACCAACTCTCTACCAAGCATGGTACCTTATACCAGTCTCCAAATAATAGCAACAGACAGTTTAGGGTTTACTATCTGATGATCACGTTATGGCACTTCACAATGTCCTATAAGGAAAATCACCCCATTTTACAGCAGAGGTAACTGAGATACAGAGAGGAGGTATAATTTGCTCAGGGTCATAGAACTTGTAAGTAGCAGAGCTGGGGTTTGAAATCAAGTAGTACGGCTTGAGTGTATACTCTTATCCATAACGCTATCCTGTCTCTCCCAGGATGATGATGATGATGGGGTGATGCCAATGATAGCGGTGATGGTGATAATGGTGGATGATGGCTGGAGTGATGGTGGAGGTGGTGCCAGTGGGGATGGTTGGTGATGCTGGTGGTGGTGATGATGATAGGGAAGCTGATGATACTATGACCCTGGCCCCTGTGCTAAGTATTTCCCATATATTTCCACATTCCATCCCATTTTTCAGCAGTGTTATCTTATCCATCTACTTCTCTTCACTTTATCTACCACTATCCTGGCCTAAGCTGTCATTGTCTCTCACCTGGAGTAGTGCAATAAACCTGCTAACTGGTCTCCCTGCTGCAACCAATGCCTACACAATACAATCTCACTGCATTACAGCAGCCAGCAGGATCTTCTGAATGGTTTTCCTGGATCTTCGCACTGACTCTCTAGCCTGAAACCTTCACTGGCGTCCACTGCACAAATTCCAATTCCTTGCCACTAACTGATGGGGTCCTGCGGGATCTGGTGCTGTCCGCCTCTCAGCCCCCGTCTCCTGCTTCTCTCCTCACCCGTCATGC
Organism: Cheracebus regulus; assembly: GCA_963574635.1. Lineage (NCBI taxonomy): Eukaryota > Metazoa > Chordata > Mammalia > Primates > Pitheciidae > Cheracebus > Cheracebus regulus. Next base: position 4,286 of record CAUYQU010013822.1, on the reverse strand, counting down.
TCCAGCACACCCTCCTTTCTCTCCTGATCATGGTACCTTATTGCCAGGCCAGGACATTTGTGCTGTTTGCTCTGCCACCACATCTCTGCAGGACTGGCTCCTTTTTGTCATGGAAGCATCAGCTCAAATAAACCCTCCTCAGAGCCTTTCCTGACCTCCCAGCTATAGGAGATCCTCAATTCCCATCTTTCTCCTGGTCTTACCTCCCCTACCACCACCCCTTATCCCCAGTCCCAGCCACCTCAAGACTGGACTGCGTTCTTGGTTGATGTGCTGTTATTTACCATCTTCCCACCTAGGCTACAAGCTCTGTGAAGACAGAACCCTCATCTCTCCTGTGTGCTGTTTCATCACTAACGCCTCAAACAGTGCCCAGCCCAGAATGGAGTCCAGTAAATATTTACTGATGAAGTCACTGAGTTATCTCATTTACTCTTCTCAAGAACACTTTTAGAATCAAGGCAACAGCTGTGCTTTAATAACAGACCCAAGGCCGTATGGCTGAGTAAGTAACTCCAGAGTCTACACTCTTAACCATCATTCTGTAATTGGCTCTGTCATCCTGACTTTTCATTTCATTTCTCTGCTTCTCAATGTCATTTTTACTCTAAATTAAGATGATTAGAAGATCTTTCATGCTTATTAACTACCTTTCAAGGGTATTTGGAGTTAAGAGCCTTCGTTCTTAACCACTACCAGGGTTGGCAAACTTTTCCTATAAAGGGAAAAATTCTAATTGTTTTAGGCTTTGTGAACTGTTGCAACTATTCACCTCCACCAATGCAATATAAAATCAGCCACAGATGATAAATAAATAACAGTGTGGGTGTGTTACAATAAAAACTTATTTACAAAAGCAGACCGTGGGCCAGACTTGACTATACTTTGCTGGCATCTACACTAGACCACTGGAGAAGCAATCTTTGGTTTCCAGCTGTCATTCAGTTATTATGAGGCCTGGTCATCAGAGATGATCTCTTCCCCAGCACACTGGTGTGTACGTCCAGAAAAAAATAATCCGAATTTTAAGAAAGGTCAAGGTCTTCTGTCCAGTTCCATATTAACCAGTTACCATGTTTACAGAAACAGAAATGGCTCTCTTCCATTTTTTTCTGGTACTAAATTTGAGCAATCTTGGGGTGACCTTGGTGGCAGAAGGTTCTCTAACAACAGGCAAGAGGATTTGTGTCTAGACTCAAGGAGGAGTCAGAAGGGCAAAAGTGCGATGATGAGTTACTAGGGACTTGAGAACTTTGACATTCCTGCTAACTCAGGAGTATAATGATGACTTTGGTCAAGAGGGGCCAGTGGAGGCTGTACAGAAAGACTGCACAAACTAGAGGGTCCAGGATCCAGTGGGATCTTAGAAGGCAGGCAGCGGTCTAAGCTGGGCAAGAAGGAAACTCTTTTTAACCTGAGCCCACACCCCTTGGGCTCATTTCAGTTGTACCCAGGCCTTTTGTATCTGCTGTGATTTATTTTTCAAAAAATGTGAAAAATCAGAGCAAACACCATGGGTAATATAACAAATACTAGCATTCTCACCATCCAGATTTAACAACTCAACATTTTGTTAAATTCGCTTCTAGGGCTTTAAAAAAATATATGTAAGTAGAAGATTTATTTAGGCCAAGTGTGAGGATTGTAACCAGGAAGCACAGATTCAAGTTGCCCTGAATATACACTCTCCCAGTGCTTTTTTAATAGATAAAGGAAATAAAACATTACCAGCATAGCTAACATCTCCTCTTCCCACCACCTCAGTCCCACATCCCACCTTTGGCCACCCCCAATGACAACTATTATCATGGAATAGATATGTATCCTACCAGTCCATTTATCATTACAGAAAATATTCTATTGGGATAAAATTTATATAACATAAAATTTACCATTTTAGCCATTTTAAAGCATACAATTCACTGGTGATTATTCTATTCACAATGCTATGCAGCCATCACTACTATCTAATTCCATAACATATCAGTTATCAGAAAAGAAACCCCATATCTCCCAAATCTCGCCCCCCCTCAGTCCCTGACAACCACGAATCTACCTTCTGTCTCTATGGACTTGCCTTTGCTGGACATTTCATATAAATGGAACCCTATTTTGCTTTGCATATTATGTCTAAGGTTCATCAATGTTGTAGCATGCATCAGTATTCATTTCTTTTTATGGTTGAATCAAATTCCCTTGTTTGGATATACCACATTTTGTTTATGTAGTCCTCAATTGATGGGATAGTGCTGCTATGAACATCCATGTACAAATAGCTGTTTGAGTACCTGTTTTCATTAGCACCTGTTTTCATTTCTTTTGGGTATATACCTGTGAGTGGAATTGTTGTGCCATATGGTAACACTATATTTAACTTTTTGAGGTACTGCCAAACTCTTCTCCACAGCAGCTGCACCGTTTAAATTCCCACCAGCAGAGCATAAGGGTTTCAATTTCTCCACATCCTCACCAACACTTCTTCTTTTCTATTTCCCTCCTCTTTATAAAAATAGCCATCCTAATGGGTATGAGGTATAACTGTGGTTTTGATTTATATTTCCCTAATACCAACTCTACTGAGCATCTTTTCATGTTTGTATTGGCCCTTTGCAATATTCTTTGGAATCTATCACTTTTTACCTCTATATTTATTCCAGGCATCTACAAATAGTGTGTAGTATTGTTTTATGAGTGTAAATCTAAATATTTTCTTCACTTAGCATTGTTTTTGAGCTCCCTCCATGTTGCTTTATATAGATCTAATTCAAAGCTGAACTGTATCCAGGCTTCCCTAATCTGTTCTCTTATTTATGGATATTTACAGCTTTTCCTTTCTTTACCGTTACAAAATGTGTTGCACTTCCCTATACGTTTCTCCTTCTGCATTCCTAAGATTGGTTCTGTAAGGCTCAAACTTGTATTTATAAGGCAGGATCACAGAATATGCGCATTTACAATCTCACCACATGTTCACTTTCTTTCTTAACATATGTTTAGAAAAGCAAATGCAAATTTGGATTACACTTCACAAGACTCCTCAGCCCCTAGTGTATATCACACCCACACATCCACCAAGCTGGATAACTGTTCAATTTTTCTGGATTTTCAATATTCTTTTTTTTTTTTTTTTTGAGAGGGAGTTTTGCTCTTGTCACCCAGGCTGGAGAGCAATGGCGCTATCTTGGCTCACTGTAACCTCTGCCTCCCGGGTTCAAGCAATTCTCCTGCCTCAGCCTCCCGAGTAGCTGGGATTACAGGTGCTCGCCACCACGCCTGGCTAATTTTTGTATTTTTAGTAGAGATGGGGTTTCACCATGTTGGTCAGGCTGGGTCTCAAACTCCTGACCTCAAGTGATACTCCTGCCTCGGCCTCCCAAAGTGCTGGGATTACAGGCGTGAGCCACCGTGCCTGGCAGATTTTCAATGTTCTTAAGTACCACCGCAAGCAGTTCAAGCAGAAGGTAGTGTAAGGAAACAATTCTGCATCCTATTTGTCAGAGCAGTGACACCCAAAGTGTGGTCCCAGCACCAGCAGCATCAATATCACCTTTGAACCTGTGAGGAATACACATTCTCAGGTCTCATCCCAGACCTGAATCAGAATCTCTGATCACCTCCAGGTAATGCTGATAGAATTTAGAATGTGAGAACCACTCTGTTAGAGTGTTTGAGAAGCAGAGGGAAAGGACCAATGATTGAGATGCTACAGTACACAGGTAAAGTATTGAGATGCTAAAGGACGCACAGTTTATAAACCACGGGGAGACGGCATGGCATGGTGGCCCAGAATGAGACCAAAAAGACCAAGTTCAAGTTCTGTTCCTGCAAGATGGTAGTGCTGGGAACCCCCAGCAAGGCCCTTAACCTTCCTGGTCTTACCTCAAGTGCTTCTGAGGGCTAAAAGAGATATTACACAAAAGGCCACAACTCATGCGACTCCATTTATATGAAATATCCAGGCTAGGTAAACCCATAGAAACAGAAAATGGATCAGTAGTTGCCAGGGCCTGGGGAGTGGGAGATGCAGTACTTGCTGAATGGGTATGGGGTTTTTCTTTGGAGTGATGGATATATTTTGGAAGAAATGGAGATGACAGCCACACAACATTGTGAATTTTTATTTTTTTTTTGGGATAGAGTCTCACTCTGTGGGAGCAAAATTTAGCTGCGCCATTAAGATGGCGCCGGCCCGCCTGATTACACAATTGGAGAGGACTGCCGGTAGTTGCCACCCCGATGGAAGAGCACCACTCAGCCCACTTTACGTAGAGGACGGTGATTGGGCC